>CM035201.1:4786463-4799779 GCA_020233015.1 Callinectes sapidus | reverse complement strand
CAGAGAGGAGAGAGAGAGAGAGAGAGAGAGAGAGAGAGAGAGAGAGAGAGAGAGAGAGAGAGAGAGAGAGAGAGAGAGAGAGAGAGAGAGAGAGAAACTTCCACAGGCTAATTTCCTTCGCTGGCGCCATACCTTGTCCAATCTTTCCCGCCTTGTTTCCTTCCTTCCTCTTTCCCTTTCCTCGCCTATAGTGGTGTGTGGCGTCTCTTCTTCCTCCTCCCCTGCTGCACTGCTAACTATCTCCACACTGCTCTATACGCCATAATATTGAGGTTTTGTTGCTCACGTTGTCACACACTCCCTCTCTCTCTCTCTGCTCTTCGTGTCACCTGTGAATTATACTGGCATATGTAAACAAAGAGTATTCTAGATGTTTTTTTGGTAATTATTTGTTTTGTGTATGGTAGGGTTTGAGTTATCGTTGTTTGCTTATACGAGAAGAATCTTAGTTGTATATTGAAGGTCCTTTTCCACGTTTTTTCTTAGTTTGTGAAGCTGTATTAAAAATCGTCAAACAACAGTAGGTATGGAAAATGCGTCATAGTACTGAAGAGGTTAAGGTCACGTGGAAGATATATATTCAAAACGGCTTTCCATTCATTTTTATTATGTACAATTATTCTTATTCTATGGAAATCTCTTTTTTTTCTTTACTTTTTATTTGTATGTAGCTTTTTCCTCTGACCCTCTGTCTGTCCCACTGTTGAGGCAGTAGAGGGAGAAAAAAGGTACAGCAACATTCAAAGTCCAAGAGTTATTCACTGCTTTTATTTCAATATTGCGTTAATAGTCTTGATTTACATTAACAGAATTCACAGTTTGCGTTGTCACATTGTACACCTTAAAGTTCTACATAAGGTGCGCTTACTCACACACACACAAAAAAATACTGACAAAACTTCATACATCTCGGAAAAAAAGCGTCTTTCTTCTGCGATGTACTAACCTAAGCAAAATAAACTCGCTACCTATGCATGGTCCATTCATAGTAGGATGTGTTACTTTGTGGTTTACTAGCATACAAGGAGACTTAACGGTACACACAATATCTTAGCCTGACTGACTGACTTGACACCCCACTCCAGGCTACACATACTGGCCGCCTCCACCCACCACAGCTGCCATCAACACAGTGTTAACTCTTAGTGCTTATTTGCTCCTGACAGACATTGAGTGCTGGCTACCTAATCCACTGACAACACATATGGATCTGTTGCCCCAAAATAGACATACATTTGTACAAAGTGTGGTGTGAAGGGCTCCCTCTCCCTCTCATCAAGGTACAATCACCATCCATTGCCAACTTAACTCCTTCTTTCACTATGGTTAGATTAAGGTTACTCTGATTCAGGATAGTAATGTTAGATTTCATGAAGAGGTTAGAAAGTAAAGAGAAGGGGTACTCAGGTTACTCTGACATATTTAGAATTGTATTGTTAGATTTTGTGAAGAGATTTGAAAGTAAAGAGATGGGATAAAGTGTCTATTTCTCTATTTCTCCAGCTAAGAAAGTCAGGTAGTTTCATTCTTTTAGCTAAATCACTCAGACCTTTTTGGGGACTGGCATCTGAGTGGGCCTTTCTGTTTAATCATTTATGTTGCCCTTGACCAGATTCTTACAAGAGTGTTCGTTGATAAACCCGCAGAAATGATCGCAGGGAAGCAGTGCCACAGTGACAAGGGAGTGCAGCAGATTAACACACTATTGGCCATGGCTGTGCGTTGTCCATACTATACTGCTGCTGCTGCTGCTGGCTCTGACTGTACCTTCCCCTCACCACCACTGTTAACACTTATACATCCAGGACTTGTGCCAGCAGTGACCGAACATTAATAGTAAACTAGGAACAATGACTTTCCACATCAACATTCATCATTTTCGAGTTTATTTGTTACCCAGTCTCTTCTAGCTTTCCTATTAGGCATCTATTCTTTTTCTACCTTTCGTATTTTGACATTTATCCTTTCCTAACTTCCATATTTTGACGTTTACCCTTTTCCAGCTTCCTTATTTGACATCTATTCTTTCTCTAGCTTATGCATTCAACATCTACATCTCTCTATTTTTTTCATTATTCTTAAGTATCTCATCAACCAAAAATTTACCAAGTACTTCTCCCTACTGTTTTTTTTTCTCATTATCTGCTTTTTTTACATTTTCTTAATATACGACATCCACTCTTCTGGTTATTTTCAAGTACCCATCAACCATGAATTTCCTGAGCACTCATATGAACCTTTACTCTTCCCTCTTTGTGCAATGATACACCCAGCACGTCACTTCCTGTTCTCCGTTCATTAATGCTACTTCACCTCTCAACTCAATTCTGCCATATCTTCCTTCTTTCTCTCTCTAACCTGTCCTGCTATCAATACTTGTACTTGTATCAAATTGTCACTTCCTACTTCCTTAATTTGTAACTCTCTCTCTTCATTGCTGCCTATCAAAATTTACATCTGTATTTTACTTGCCATACTTAACTATACTTTATCATATCCTCCCCCTTACTCTCTTCTCAGATTCCTCCTCCACTGGCAATGACCCTCTTCACATTTACTACACAGGAATAAAAAAGCAAGGGAGAGAGAAGGAGGCAGAGTTAAGAGAAATACACTTACAGTATATACAATAGATGAACATAAAAGACATCTCTCCTTCCAAGTATTATGGAAATTGTGGTTTAGTTGAGGAAAAGGGAGGAAGGAGGGAATATGCGAGTAAAGAATGGATGGTTCTGTAGTGATTGAAAAGTAGATTATAAGTGAAGAAGGAATAGTTTTGCAGTACCTACCTGTTTGTTATCTTTTCCTTCCCTTGTGTGTTAAGAATGGATAGTGCTGTAGTGTTTGAAAGATAGATGTGAGTGAAGGAAAAGTTCTGTAGTACCGTTTGTCTTTTTCCTTCCTTTCCTTTCCTATCCTTTGACTCTTCTCTCCTGTCTTTTCCTTCCTTTTCCCCCTCATTTGCTGGTCTGACATGAGTTACCCTTCTATCATTTTTCACAACTTTTTCCTCATTCACCAGTCACTTACGGGTCTTGGCCTCCCTCTCCGTCACTCTCGCTGTGGTTGGAAAAAGAAAGAATTATGACCAAACATCCACAAATTCATCCCTTGCAATCATATCACAGGAAAAACATAAAATTACAACCTAAACAGCTATGACCGAACAATTGTAACTAAACAAATTATGACCAAACGTTCACAAATCTATCCCTTGCAATCATGTCACAGAAAAACAAGAAAATAACAGATTTTTTTCATGTAAGTTGGCTAGTGCAGAATAAGACAATAAACAAAAATACCCCACTAATTTGCCAGCCCCCTTACAGGTCCACATTAGCCAAAAGATAGGTATAAATGTCTTGAAATGTTAAATGAATGAGTGGTGAGGAAAACTGATTTGCATTCATGGATTTCCTCTTCAGTTTGGTCAAATAAGTACCGAAGACCCTTACCAGTGAAGGCAATCCTCGTCAAAGTCCTCTCCTTCCTCTTCTAAGCCTTCTATTACTCCATCATCAGGCCCTTCCTCTCCTCCATACTCTCCCTCCATCTCTTCGTCATACTGCTCCTCTTCTCCCTCCCTTTCCTCCGCCTCCTCTTCGTTGCCTTCACCTTCTCCTTCTTCTTCTTCCTCCTCCTCCTCCTCCTCCTCCCCCCTTGGGTATTCCTCCTCCTGAAGTGAAAAATATTATTAGTCCTTTTGTCTATTCTTGTGTTGTAAGAAAGGTAATGTGAGTTAAGTCTGTCTTCCTTACCTCATATGGTTCCTTCATTCTCTCTTCTCCCCCATCATCCTCTTCTTCCTCCTCTTCCTCATCCATCTCCTCCTCCTCCTCCTCCTCTTCCTGCACTGCCTTCTTCTTCCTTGCACGGCCGCCTCCCACACCTGCCGTCCCCAAGATGTCCTCCTCCTCTCCTTCTCCATCCTCCTCGGCCACATCTACTGTTTCCATGTTTGCTATGTCTTCATCTTCTTCGTCTGCATCTTCTTTCTTCTTTGCTTTTCCCTCTGCGGCTTCTACACCTTCCTCTTGAGCCCTGGCTGCCTTCTCCTCCTCCTCCTTCTTCTTTCTTTCTAGTTCCTTTGCCTCCTGGAAGATCAGTGGTGTGTATAATCTATTTCACCGGAGTCTAATCTATGCATTCTTTCTTTTCACTGCATCATCACTTCTATGTTCATATTCACTCATGAGAACCCCAATAGTTATCTCTGTGGCCTTGGAAAATAGTCATGGTGAGAGAGCAAAGCGTCGCTGAATCCCGACTCTTATCTTAGGCAACAAAACAACACCAATTCTTACCTCTATGGCGGCGAAGTGAGCACAGAGGTTATGGTAATGTTCGAGGGACCGGAAGTGATAGCGAGCAAGGCGTACGCTGCTGATGCTGCAATGGCACACGTCACACTGGCACCTCGTCTCCTTGTACAGCATATCCAGCCCTGTGTGTTGGCGGGTGTGGTGAGAACGTACAGGGTTAAGACGTGGAAATAAAGGAATGAGGAAGAGATGGAAAATAGTGATAGAGGACGAAGGTATGAGGAAGAGAGCCTTGTGTGTTCCAGGGTGTGGTGAGGACATACAGGGTTAAGACATGGATAAAAGGAATGAGGGTGAAATAATAAATACATAAGGAAAAATGAAATACGATCTCACACACCTAGAGGTCGGGTGGGGTCGTACGGTGGCATGTTGTCTACAGCAAGTTGGTGAAGTCCCTCCTCCTTCTCTTGCTCCAGCCCTTGTTGCTTGAACTCGGCCACCTCCTTATGGAAAGCTGCCTCTGAGCAAGGAACGAGAAGTCTTTTATGAATATCCTGCGTACATTCGTAAATAACTTTCACCATTTCAATCCAGTGTTCCGAGAAACCTTTAATAATTATCCTGGGTACATCACACCAGTCAACATCACACACAATGAGCACCCCTGCCACAGTGCCTTGTTCACTTCACCAGCAGGCAACTCTCCCTGCCAGGCAACACACTCACCTTCCTCCTTCCCTAATGCTCGCAGTTCCTTCTCCTTTTCCTTCTTCGTCTGTTGAGCCTCATCGTATGCAATCTGATTCTGTGTATGAAAAGTTTATGGAGCTAATCTTAAAAGTTATTACAATGTCTACAGTCCACACACCACACACAATTGACCGTGTATAGAAATATTGTTAAATTGCCACAAAAACCATAAAAACTTCTTGAAATTAAAGCACTTTGAGAAATTGACATACCTTCAGGTGTCGCATGGAGAGGCGATGCTCCTCCACATTGGCACGGTTGTAAAGGGAACCACAGCACTGCACCTCCATGTACCGACTCACCAGCTGCAGGAGAACATATCACTCAAGCCTCTTTCTCTCTCTCTCCTTCCTTCCCTCAATCTCACATACATAAATAAACCAAACTAAGCCATCAGTAAACATAATCCTGAAAACCTGCAGTGGAAGAAGCAGGGCAATCCACACACACACACATCCCTAAGAACAGCACCCAAGACTGTACCGAGAGTGGTGGTGGTGGTGGTGGTGGTGGTGGTGGTGGGACTGACCGTATGTTCAATGGAGTGGTGGTGTTCCTTGGGGTGGGAGTTCATGAAGCACACACACTCATAGCACCAGTGGGCCTTTCCCCTTAGCCTGGTCCTCCTCTTGTTGGCCAGCTGTGGGGGTCAAAGCAAAATTTACCCACCCAGAACTGAGGCATTTAAGTCATTATGAAACACTATTAACTGATGTCTTCTCTAAAATATGTATGATCAAAGCATCATTTATCCAGCAAGGACTGAGATGTTTTTCCTCACAACCATACACTATTAACTCTCTCTTTTTTATGCAAGAAGAGAAAGCTGGCCAAGGACAACAAAAATAATAAAAAAAGACTACTAATTTGCTAGTCCCCATACAGGATTGAAATAATTACCTTGGACTCAGCAATCAGCAGGTCCATGGAGGCAGCACAGCGGGCGTGAAAGACGTGTGCAATGCGTTCGTGGTTCTTGCTGCCCAGGTGACTCAGATAGGCCTGTCAAGCAGAGTCATTACTGCAGGGAGTGTGTTACTGTGTGTGTATGGCAGAATAACATCATAACTTTTATAAGAGCAGTGGTACAGATGGAAGAAATGGTTAAAAGACAATGGCAATAGTAATAGAAAAGTACTGAAATATACAGACAAACAGAAAATGGGAGGGAAGCTGTATGAATGACAGAATAACATTATATTTAAAGAAGAATTATGACAAAATAACACAATACTTATGAGGGATAGAGATGGAACAAATGGTTAAAAGAAAATAGTAATGGTGGTGGTAGGAAGGCACTGAAATAAAGAAACGGAGAGAAAAATGGAGGGTTAAAGAACGCTTACCTTAATATTAGGAAACTTGGTCATGTCACACATATGGCACTTGAGAGCAGTCCGTGGAAACACAAAATTAGCTTGTGGGGTCTGTAGGGGAAAAAAACCATCATGTGTGTGCGTGTGTATCTATGAGCCTTTCCACACTCCCCGCACATGTACAATTATACGCACACAAAATCATGGGTTGGATTAGCTATATAATTGTACAATGAAATAACTACCAATCACTATAATGCCACAATAATGATTCAGGTTTATCATCAAATTAACGATAATGATAATAAAACTGCCCTCATCAGGATTTTCCCCAGGACTATTCAAACCTATCACTTTTTTGTACTGAAATATAAATCACTCAAACAAAAAAACACCACAGAATGATAAAGCTTACATCATCTGCTTCAGCTTCCTTCTTTTCTTTCACCTCTTCTCCCTTTTTCTCCTTTGCCTCCTTCTTTGCTGCCTGCTGCTGCTGCTCTTCACTCTTCTCCTTCACCTCTTCTGATTTTTCTTGTTCTTCAGTTGCCTCCTTCTCAGTGCTGCAAGATATCAGCCCTCTAATACTGGCCGGGGATGAGCCACACAGTAGATTAGCAGGCAAACGCCAAACTCTCCTGCCTTGGACTCAGCTGGGTAGTACTTACTAGTTTACAGGCAAACCTCACCTCATACAAATACCTTAGCTTGAATATTTCACAAGATGGGAGAAACTTTATCATTATTTACTCCCTAAACTTGCATTGAACATTTGTTTAAAAGCTGCAACATACTGTGATTTCTATTCAAGAGATTGATTGGAACACTGTGACATGGTGTAGATGATGTAAATGATACCTAATGAAGAACTTCTGGTACCTCTGCTGAGTCTACCCACACACACCTGCCTCAGCTCACCTCCACATCCACAAGATACACACATGCACGCAAAAAGGAAAGCAACCACATGCACACCCATACACAATTTTAGACACACACACACACACACACACACACACACTTATCCATGAATACTGTGAACATACCTCTTTCTCCCCAGAGATCTGTGGGGAGCAGAATGAGGCATCCCACAAAAAGAATATCAGGACTTGCTGGCAACAGGGCAAGGTGTGGCCCTGTCTCAATCATGCTTAGGACTTGCTGTATATGGTAACTTATTACCTGTGAGTTACTCTCCATGTGTGTTAGGCATGACCCTAACACTGTACACACTGCAGGGTACCGAGGGACCAGAGGAGGCAGGGAAGGGGTGACTGCACCTTTTTTACAATGTTTTATTTGGAACACTCTTGGTAGTGGTGGTGGTGGTGGAGGAGGTTTTGGTGAGAGAGTAAGTGACTGCTTACCTTTGAGTGCCCTCCTCCCCTGCAGTTTCCTCTGCGGAGGCCTTCTCCTTTTCCTCGTCCCCTTCTCTCACTCTCTTAACTCCTCCCGAAGTCTTTTTCTCCAAGTCCTTTTTCTCCTTTTTATCAGGGTGAGGCATCTCTGATCGGGCCATTTCCATCTCCCTCAACTGTGAGTTTGACATCTTGCGGTAGCAGTGGTGGCTGCGAGGAACCATCCCAGCCCTGCCCTGATCCCAACCCCGGTACTGGTGGTGGCCTGGGTAGGGTCTCTCACGGTAGGGATACTTGTGCATGTGTGGAGAGCGCGCCCCATCCTGTGGAGGAAGACACTCGCCACTCAGATACCCTACACAGGCAGGGGAAGTTAAAAAGGCTTGATGCAGGGAGGCAAGGGCTCCCTCGCGACATACACGGGCGACACTCTTCTTGCCGCAAATCCTCACCAGGGGCACCGGCTCTCCTCATTTCAGGACCGGAGAACACGTGAAAGGGAAAAGCAATGAGAACACTCTCTCATGGGGGGTCAAACAGTGACAGCAGCAACACCAACAGGTGCACTGCATGTCTGGCAAGGGGTAACAACAAGGTATGGGCACAGCATTCACCTCAGCGGCTGTCTTGCAGGCTGCCACGCATGCCAGACTGGGCTTTTCAAGACCAACCAAAAGATGTGTTCATGGAGAGGTGGGAGTTGATTTGAAGATGAAAAGAAAGAGAAGTGATGACAAAGATGGTAATCATAAGAATAGTGATTAAGATGACAGATAGGAGAAACTTAAGAGATAAAGCAACCAGTCTAGACAAGCAGGATAACAGCACCAAGGAAAGGAGAGAGAGAGAGAGAGAGAGAGAAAGAGAATCAAGAGGGATGGCAAAGTGATAGTGGTAGTAGTGGTAGCAATCAAGAGAACTCATCCACACAGGTTCACCCACTCACTCCTTCACTCACTGGCGCCAACACTCACCCAGTCCAGGCGCCTCATCTTCCTGGCGGGCGGCCCGTGGTCCCAGTGGTCACGCTCGGGAGCATCCTGTCAGGGAGCACACCGTTGAAACTGACCTAGCCTGTTATCCTCTTCATTAAAACCCTAACAAGTAACAATAGAGATGCCTTGCTCAGTGTGAGTCATTCATGTTGTCCATTAAAGATGCATGTCTCTTGATAGGCAATACTCACAGAGCTGAGGACTGATTTGAGAATGTCCAGGGCAATGCGTGACTCCTTCCCGCTGATGTGACCAAGCTCCGTCAGGGACCTGATGAAGTCTGGCCCAATGCGTCCCTCCCTCCCTCCCCTCCTGTTGTACTCCTCACTGCCCCGGCCACCTTCCTGCCAGGACTGGTGGTGGTGGTGGTGGTGTTGGTGGTGCTGTTGGTGGTGGTGGTGGTGCTGGTACTGGTGTGAGCTGCTGCTGCCGCTGCCAGAGGAGTACCCATCACGGTACCTGGGATGGTGGCAGAGTGGTCACGGAGGGGACGGTGAGGATTACGAGTCTTTGTAGGACAATGTTAAGCCACACCATGCAAAACATAGCAGGAATGACCAAATATGTAATACTTTTAAGAAGACAATGAGACTCAGCAGCATCTTACCTGTGGTGGCTGTAGTTGTCTTTGTAGCCTCTGGAGGGTCCCTGCCTGCTTCCTCCTACACCCTCCTCATTCCATCTGTACCTGTCGTACTTCCCCCCTCCCCCTCCCCGTCCTCCATGACTGTAGTTCCTGTTGCCACCCCCGTCTCGTCCACCCCATCCCCCCATACCTCCCTGCCCATGTCCTCTGTGGAAGAAAATATTATTTATTCAACAACAAATAGATACAAAATATACTGAACTGTAGAATTCAACCCAACCAAATGGAGCTAGAGATATACAGAGAGAGAGAGAGAGAGAGAGAGAGAGAGAGAGAGAGAGAGAGAGAGAGAGAGAGAGAGAGAGACTAACCTGTAGCGATTCCTGTCGCCCCCCTCAGTGTGGTATCCCGGCATCCTGTCAAGATGCACTCAGTCGTTGCTCACCTATAAAAATTGGACAAAAAATTTGATTATGATAAGAGTAAGAAAAACAATGTTAAGTTTGGTACAAGAGTAAAATAATATTGGCAAGCTGATGTGCCTGTAGTCGGGTAACTATGTATTGGTAACGGGTTAAAATGCTGAGTAGCTCAGACCTACTGGCACATGGGCCCTAACAGACATTAATGAGAATAGGGAGGAATTCTGTGCCTTTTTTGTGTAAGGTGAAATCTGGCCAAAGGCAACAAAGACAATGAAATAAAAAAAAAACAATTAATTTGCCAGTCCCATTATATAAGCATGTTTGTAAAGTTTTTACTAATAAGGAAGTTTATAGCAACGGTTACGATAGATATGAAGACAAGGCTTGGGTAATGTTGGGGGTTATGAGTCAAAGACATTAGTAAAGTGAGTGGCATGCCTTGTCTTAAAAATCACCATGGTTAGGTTTAGATTCTCTCATCTCATCCACTTCACAACAGAATATTCAACCACATGATTTAAAACACCATTGCACTTCAGAAATAAAGCAAGGTTGGAAATATACAAGCTAAGGCAACAATCCCCTAAAGAACCACCACTGATACACCTACTTGAATGCATTGGCTCAGCATAACACAACACCCCGTCACACTACCCACGCCCCGGCCTGCATACTAACTCCCCATTATGACAGCCACTTCCCTGCACCTGTTAGACTAGCTAGAACAACAGGAAACCCAACCAGGTGAGTTAATCAAAAGAGTAGCGTGTGGTGGCGATAACAATACAGGTGAGGAGCCTCCTGCCCCTCCCGGGTTCTCTCACCCTCACCCCCACAGCTCGTCCTCCTCCCCTGGGCACGCTGCAGGTAGGAGATACACTAATCAGGGGAACTATATATACGACTCAGGGTGGTAAAAGCCCTGAAATACGGATAAACAGGGCAGACATACAAGGGTTAAGACGGCCAGGGGTGAGACTAATGCCCGCCAAGACGCAGTAATTCCCCACCACTACTACAGCCATTCTCGGTGTGTGCCATCACTAAAACACCCCTCAATACCTGCCCTGACTCCCTGCCGCCCTCCTGCCGCTGTGGTGGTGGCTAACAGGTCACGTTCAGGCTCAGGCGAGAAGTAATGGAGTAGTATTTGGTGTATTGTGGGCCGCGCTGCCTGCCTGCCTTCCTCTTCCTCTTCTTTTGACCTCTCTCCCTCCCTCCTTCCTCCCGGCAAAGGTCCGAGATTGCTGGAAATAATGCCATTGCTTCCCCCCCGCCAAGGATACAGGTAATACACAATGTAAATGGCACAAAAAAACTATTACATTATGATAAAAGTGTGGTATTGGTATAGATTAGATATCAGTGCCATTTGGATTAGCTTGGGCAACACACGCCTGTTGTCCATATCGGCGCCAGTAGGATTGCAGGTGGCTAGATTTCCGGCCAAATTCGTGAAATATGCAGCGAACAATTTTATTTGGCCGTAAAAAAAATGGGGATTTCTACGACCAAACCATTAGGCCGAAATTTGGCGGAAGAAATACGAAATAAGGCAATCACAGAGGTGGCCACTTTTCACTTTATTACAGGCACACAGTCCCCGGGCGCAGCGAGGCAAATGGGCAAGCCTCTTAATGTGTATGTAGCCCCTGTTCACCTAGCAGCAGCAGCAAGTAGGTACAGGATGCAACTCGAGGTGTTACGGCCTCGCTGTCCCGCCGGTGTGTAGTGTGTGATGTGGTTTCAGCCCTACCCGAAGATCGGTCTATGAGCTCTGAGCTCGCTCCGTAGGGAAAAGGCTGGCTGGTTGATGACCAGCAGGCGACCGCAACAGTGAATTATTTACACACACACACACACACACAAGAAATACAACAGGTTCAAAGTTGTTGAGAAGTGTTTCATAGAGGGATTGCCATTTCCTTATTGTGTTGTTGTAGTGTCAAGCATAATCAGTAAGAATGAATTATTTAGTCACTATTATGTATTTTGACATAAACTTCCATTTGGACATTTTCGAGGGAGAGGACACTGGAAACTAACGTCACGGCACTGCTACTCACTATGCTTACCCCAACATGGTGCAACCCGTCACACCAGGAAAGAACCTTGGAAATTCTTTTCCTACGGTCAAGGGAAGATTCCTGGAGAAGTCATAAGTCATGCAACAGAAAACGGGATATGGTCAGGTCTTGACGTCAGCAGCGTTGCACAATGAAATCAGCTACCTATCAGAGTGTCTACTGAACCGAGGTTATTGGTGGTGCATAAATTGAAAACCCTTCAAGAAGAAGTAGAAGAAAAAAAAAAAAAAAGAAGGGATAATAGGCAGGGGCAAGTAAGAGGGTTTTTTTATGTGGACTGTCACGTACTGTATAGGCCTATTAATTGATGGCTTCTTGTTGCTTCCCTTATCCTTTATGATCTGAACTCTCTCTCTCTCTCTCTCTCTCTCTCTCTCTCTCTCTCTCTCTCTCTCTCTCTCGTAAAGATAATGTGAAGTGATAGAGGTCTTTTAAGTGTATCCCTGCGACCTCCTACTCCTATTCAGGTACGCATTGAAAAATCAAACAATGCATAGAATTCACAATAATATGAAAACCTCTATGCACATCTACGAAGAGAGAGAGAGAGAGAGAGAGAGAGAGAGAGAGAGAGAGAGAGAGAGAGAGAGAGAGAGAGAGAGAGAGAGGAAAAAGAAAGAAAAAAAAAATTCACGCAACACTTCCCAAATCACACTCCCTTCTACGGAAACTCAGCCAGAATCTACTGAAATTTTCCATCCACCCACTAGCAAGGACACACAACTTTGCGAAACCACAATAAAGGCCCAGCCAGTGTTGCCATATGTACGATAATTATCGTACATGTACGATAATTTTACCCTTTGGTACGATGTACGATAGTGTTTGTTATTATCGTACGTTTTGTACGATAATTTTCTGATTTCAACAAATAATATATAATTATCACTTGATAAATAAAAATGAGATGCAGCAAGGATTTATAAAGAGACTGGACACCCAAATTCATCATTTTAACTGTCACATTGTCTCATTATAATTTTGAAAAAAAAAAAAAAAAACGAAGAAGGGTGGAAGAAGAATCATTATAATAGGCACTAGGCATCGCTGCTGATGGGAGAACGCGTTCAGTACATGAATTGGAGCGAGTGCGACAGCTCGTGAACTTGACTTGGAGGTTTTAGTCAGTGACTCAGTGACAGTGCTAATCAGTACAGTCGAGCAGCCGAGTATCTTCCTGACTCTTACGTGGAGAAAGCATGGAGGAAGAATGTGATGACGTGGAAAAGGTGACAACCCCTCTCTCTCTCTCTCTCTCTCTCTCTCTCTCTCTCTCTCTCTCTCTCTCTTTAAACACTTTAAACACTTTAAACACTTTAAACACTTTAAACACTTTATTATGTTTGCCTTATAAACTAAGATTACATAGGGAATTTTTAAGGTGTGACAAACAGCCATTCGCAAGCAAAGCTTTATGGGCTTAATTGGATATTTAGAAATTTAAGAAACATAATTATTAGTGATAATATTTAAAGAATAGTATTAATATTAGAATATAATACAATAATATTAACATTAGAATATAGTAATA
>CM035201.1:4703417-4748157 GCA_020233015.1 Callinectes sapidus | reverse complement strand
GAGAGAGAGAGAGAGAGAGAGAGAGAGAGAGAGAGAGAGAGAGAGAGAGAGAGAGAGAGAGAGAGAGAGTGTGTGTGTGTGTGTGTGTGTGTGTCTTCCACCTACTAACTCTTCCATACAGTACCTGATCTTACCTAATCGGACTTAACCTAACATGACATAACATAAACTAACTTAATCTGACACAATCTAACCTAACCTAATCTAACCTACCCTAACCTAAGCTAACTTAACCCAACCAAACCTAAACTAACCTCAAACAACCTAACTTGACCTAACCTGACCTAACCTAACCTAAGCTAACTTACAGGACGGTTACACACCTGAGGACTACCTGAGTGACCCTAGTATACTGACGGAGGATGACCTGAAGGAGCAGCTGGCTAGAGGTCTTACTGCTGACGAAGGCGATGGTGGAGGAAAGGGACAGGAAGATATGGATGATAAAGTAGGAGAAGGAGAAGGAGGAGAAGGAGAAGGAGAAGGAGGAGGAGGAGGAGAAAGCCAAGGGCGGCCTTACACAATGGGAAGTGAGGGTAAGTAAGAAATTTGTGACTTTTGTACTGATTTTTTTATATTTTGTTTTATCCTGATGTCTTATTTAATGCAGAGGGGAACATACATGGTTATTGGTCAAGGTCGTGTTTTCTCTCTCTCTCTCTCTCTCTCTCTCTCTCTCTCTCTCTCTCTCTCTCTCTCTCTCTCTCTCTCTCTCTCTCTCTCTGGCCAATAAGTGTGTGTGTGTGACCTTCTGTATTATACGTCCATGTTTGTTCGTATGTGTGTGTGTTTTTGTAGAGTACTTAGCTATCTACGCACATATCTATACATACACAATATTCGTACATACATACATACATACATATTCAGTTTTAGTAGTACGTGTATAATAGTTGCCTGTGTGTGTGTGTGAGTGTGTGTGTGTGTGTGTGTGTGTGTGTGTGTGTGTGTGTGTGTGTGTGTGTGTGTGTGTGTGTGTGTGTGTGTGTGTGTGTCAGTCATAGCTCAATTAATGACTTTCCTTTTAATCACTAATGGCTCACTAATGTCAGTTTGCATTCTCATCATTAACTGCTACTGAGAACTATTACTATTTTAGCGAAGGTAGACCAGGCGGTGTGTTGTTGTTGTGGTGATGGTGGTGGTGGTGGTGGTGGTGGTGGTGGTGGTGGTGGTGGTGGTGGTGGTGGTGGTGGCAGAAGTCAATAGCTATACTAAGTAACAGTAGTAGTAGTAGTAGTAGTAGTAGTAGTAGTAGTAGTAGTAGTAGTAGTAGTAGTAGTAGTAGTAGTAGTGGTGTTGGTGGTGGTGGTGGTGGTGGTGGTGATGGAGGTGGTATTAGTGGTAAATAAGGCAGCAACAGTAGTCAATGTGGTGTGGCGGGAATAAATGATGTTTAGTGGGCGGCAGCCCCTCACTTACCAAGACGGAGTACAGGACGCCCCCCCCCCCAACACACAGTCCCCCCCCCCGGGTGGTGTGAATTTTGGAGTGGCACGTTCCCTCACCACGAGAGAGAGAGTGTGTGTGTGTGTGTGTGTGTGTGTGTGTGTGTCACATGGCGCCTTTGAGCACTCAGGCAAGAAGCGGAAGCAGCAGCAGCAGCAGCAGCAGCAGTGTGTTGCGGCTGTGTCACTTGTCATCTCTCACTGCTACCTCAATGTGTGTGTTTATGTACGTGTGGATGTGTGTGTACACCACTGGCTGCAACGTGTCTGTGTCAACGTACATACACATGTGCACACCAGCGCCACCTCACCTCACGTGCTGTTTGTTTGTCTCTTTATGTGTTTGTGTCTCTTAACACGCCCGGGAGGGGGGCCTCGCTCCCCGCCCCTCGTCGTCTCACCTTCCCCCGACCCGCGGTGTCGCAAGGTCACGTGACGGCCAGCTCGGCTCCCACACGCCCTTCTTCCCCCCACCTGGTGGAGGGAGGCAGGACGTGAGGGGCACCGAGGATGCCGTCATGTGACCCGCGGCGGGGGACACGCCCCCTGCAGCACCTCACTGTTGTCGTCACACTAGGTGTTGGTGTTGATGCATGCTGAGCCCCGCTCTGCCCCGCCCCCTCTGATCGTCTGGCTGACAGCCTTCAGCTACTACGGGGGGGAGGAGGAGGGCATGGAGCGGCTGGCGGGACCGGAGCTCGCTGCCCTGGAACAGGCGTACGCAACCCTGCGAGCCTCCCAGAGCAACTCCCTCCTCAAGAAGCACCTCACGCCTGACGTGTTCGAGCAACTCAAGTACCGCACCACATCCCACGGCGCCTCCCTCCTCGACGTCATCAAGTCCGGCGTGGCCAACCTAGACTCCGGCGTGGGCATGTACGCGCCAGACTCGGAGTCCTATACGCTCTTCAGGGACCTGTTCGAGCCGGTCATCGAGGAGTACCACGGCCTGGCCAGGGGCGTGATCCACCCGGGCATCAACCTGGGCTCACCCAATGTCCTCGGGGACCTCAACGAGTGGGGCCCCTACGTGGTGTCCACCAGGGTGCGGTGTGCCCGCTCCCTGGAGGCCTACCCCTTCAACCCCATGATGACCCTGGAGGATTACGTGGAGCTGGAGCAGGACGCCGAGCGGGCCCTGGAGGCGCTGGAGGATGACCTGGCCGGTACCTACACCTCGCTGGGCAGCCTCTCACCACAGCAGCAGCAGGAACTCTTGGAGGAGCATCTGCTGTTCAAGCAAGGTGACCGCTTCCTGGAGGCAGCAGGGGCGTGCCGCTTCTGGCCCGAGGGACGCGGCATCTTCCTCAACCCTGACCACACCCTGGTGGTCTGGGTCAACGAGGAGGACCACCTGCGCATCATCTCCATGGAGAGTGGCGGCGACCTGGCCCGCATATATGACCGCTGGGTGCGCGCTCTCACCGCTCTCTCTTCACACCTGCACTTCGCCAACTCGCCGCGTCTCGGTTTCCTTAACTTCTGTCCCACCAACCTGGGCACCGCCATCCGTGCCTCAGTTCACGTGCGCCTGCCCCTGCTAGGCCGCGACCGAGAGCTGCTGGAGGTCACCGCTAACCAGTACAACCTGCAGGTCCGCGGCACCTCGGGCGAGCACTCAGAGGCCAAGGACTTCGTCTTTGACATATCCAACCGCCGCCGACTCGGCTTGACGGAGATCGAGGCGTTACAGGAGATGTATGACGGTGTGCGGGAGATTGTCCTGCTGGAGAGCAGCCTGGAGCAGGGGTAGCAGTAGCAGCAGCAGCAGCAGCAGCAGCAGTAGTGGTGGTGAGGAATACACTCATCAACAAAACCTTCCTCACTCCCTGATCACCACCCAAGGACTCACAACTCCTGCTGTATCGAGGCAGTACCCACTGGCGCCAAGCTGCGTCACCTGTGTCGCTGCGGACCTCAGTGGCGCCCCTTGTACAACAATGCAAGCGATACACTGCACACACCACACAAGTGCACCCACCGTTGTCTCTGCGTCTGACAATCCTTTACTGAATTCCAATACTGTGTTCAGCCTCCCTCCTCCTCCTCCTCACCTTTCTCCTGTTTTACCTACCAAGGTACGAAAGGTGTGAACAATAGTCCATCGCAAGGAAGATGACCCTCTGAGTGGGAGAAGAGTGGGAGCCTGTACCTGTACCTGTTCCTTCCCTGTCGCCGCTGGCTTGTTTAATCAATAACATAACAGAACCAAGAGTTGAAATTCGTAGAGAAGAAAATAAGTCAAGACAAACTTATTAGAAAACAATAATTAAATAAACGACACAAAACACTGAACCAATGGTGGATACGACTTATATTTCATAAGTCAATATATAAAAGTACAAGTTTTCTTAAAAGTGCACCACCTCTCTCTCTCTCTCTCTCTCTCTCTCTCTCTCTCTCTCTCTGAGTCGTAGTTAAGTAATAAAATAGCCATATTATTATTATTATTATTATTATTATTATTATTATTATTATTATTATTATTATCATAATAATCATTACTATATGATATATCATTACCTTTATCACTAACATTAAGTGCAAATAGGTGAGCGTCTAGCCACTGTAGTGTAATATATATATGTCTTAGTGTGTGTGTGTGTGTGTGTGTGTGTGTGTGTGTGTGTGTGTGTGTGCGTGAACATAACATGAACCAGACTTCTATAAACACCCACACCCACACACACCCACACACACCCACCCACACACACACACACACACACACACACAGTATAACCATTAGCTGAGATGGATGTACCACTGCTAACAATTATAACTGATGACTGATGACTGAAGCTACTCTGTCTGTACGAGTGTCACCTCAAAGAATACAATCAACCAACAATACGTGACAATCTCTCGTGGAAACATTACCAAGTGAACCTGACATTGAAGGAAATAATAACGAAAGAATGAAGACAATTAAAAGAGAGTCGAAAAAATAGAAAACGAAAATCAGACTTCAGAAAAAAAAATATATATAAAAGGAAATAAAACTGTACAAAAAATATCATACGGAAAAGAACACGAACTTATACAAAATTAAGAAAAAATATATGCAAAAAATATTATATGGAAAAGAAGATAAACTTAAAAAAAGGAAATTTGCACACACACACACACACACACACACACACACACACACACACACACACACACACACACACACACACACACACACACACACACACACACACACACACACACACACTGTAGCAATAAAAAACAACCCATAACGCCTTGAAAAACGGCTTAGATGATTACAGTGTTAATTACAAACGTGACAAGAGAGCAACAGAAACACTTGGCTGTAGTAATAATAACACCTGTAGTGGTAATAGTGGTGGTAGTGGTAGTAAGAGGTATAATTACTATGCTGAAGTATTATAACCATTGTGTTGAAGATGAATAACACTCTACTACACTCTTCAAACGTCTTTACAACCCCCCCTCCCCCAAAACCCCTTTCCTCCTTGTATACCTGTGGTGGATGTGACCTTCAAACTACCTGTATCTTGACACATGCACTTGTATATACACTGACGCACACACACACACACACGTATATCTGTTACGGTACATCCAAACACACACGTAACTTCAAAAACAAAACAAAAATATTATAATAACTTCTACAAACAGGAATTGAATAAATGGAGAACAGACAACACAAAGAAACACAAAGAAAGACTATACAACGATCAAACAGAACAAAGAATATAGAAAAACAAATAAGGAAAGACAAAATAAACACTTAGAAACACAAATAAACATAAAAATGGAACACGACACAACACAAACTACAAAAATCAAACAGAACAAAGGATATAGAAAAACAAAAAAGGAAGAGAAAACAAACAGAGACATTAAAGGTCAACACAGCACAAGATAGCGCAACACAAAATGCGCAATGCAACACACCACATCCCCCTCACAAACAAATCGGTGTTCAGAACCACTACCTTACAAGAAAAACTAATAAAAGGAATACAAATAGATTAACATTTTTTTCATACACGCCAACTCTCTCTCTCTCTCTCTCTCTCTCTCTCTCTCTCTCTCTCTCTCTCTCTCTCTCTCTCTCTCTCTCTCTCTCTCTGCACGAACCACAGTAATTTCACACATTCTTTTCTAAAACACGGACTAAGAATTTCTTCCTGTGGGACTTACTGACACACACACACACACACACACACACACACACACACACACACACACACACACACACTTGAAAACTTTATCTATTCTCATTTCTCCTCCGTAAACAAGAGTGAGTTTATCTACTCTCTCTCTCTCTCTCTCTCTCTCTCTCTCTCTCTCTCTCTCTCTGGACCGGACGAGGTGATCGACGCTCGACTCAAAATAAAGAGAAGGAATTAAAGAGAAACAAAAAAAGTAAGTTGGTTTTGTGAGGAGGTGGTGGTGGTGGTGGTGGTGGTTGTGGTGGTGATGGTGGTGGTGGTGGCATGCTTGCGTGACCCCAGCATGTGAACTGTAGCTGTGTGTACATGTGTGTGTGTGTGTGTGTGTGTGTGTGTGTGTGTGTGTGTGTGTGTTGGCTTGTGGCATGACGCTCACATTTTTTTCTTTTTTTGTTGTTGTTGTTTTGCTTTGATTATGTTGTTATTGTAATTATTGTTATTTTTGTTACTGTTATTCTTTCATTACGCGGGTTGTCTTAAGGTTTTTTGTTCTTTACTTTTTTTTCTCTTTTATTTCGGAGATTATCTTAAGGTTTTTGTTCTTGGATTTTCATGTTATCATCATTGTTATTATTATTATTATTATTATTATTATTATTATTATTATTATTATTATTATTATTATTATTATTATTATCATTACTTCTTTTCTAACTTCTTGATGCACTACTGCTCTCTCTCTCTCTCTCTCTCTCTCTCTCTCTCTCTCTCTAAGAACTAACGATGTATAATAGAACTCAAATTATTCATTTCTAAACTGATTTTTCCGAAACGCGGTTCACTGTAACAATACTGTGTGTGTGTGTGTGTGTGTGTGTGTGTGTGTGTGTGGCTATAATCCCTTCAATTGAACACCGTCCCCCTCACACACACACACACACACACACACACACACACACACACACACACACATACACACACACTTTTCCTATTTCCCGGTAACGTTTTAAGAAGAGAGAGAGAGAGAGAGAGAGAGAGAGAGAGAGAGAGAGAGAGAGAGAGAGAGAGAGAGAGAGAGAGAGAGAGAGAGAGATTAGTTGCGTGTGAAGAGGAGGAGGAATTTGTCTGAGAGGATTATGGGTATGACGAGTGAAGATAGGACACACACACACACACACACACACACACACACACACACACACGTGCTTCCCTCCTCCCTATCCTTGACCTTTCTAATTACGCAGTACTTGTCTGTCTGTCTGTCTGTGTGTCTGTCTAAGTTGGTATCCTTGTAAATATGTACAGTAGGTTATGTATGTATGTATGTATGTATGTATAGTGCATTAATGTGTCTTCTATATATATATTTTTGCTTATTTGTTTTCTTGCCTGTTTTTTTTCTTTGTGTGTGTGTGTGTGTGTGTGTGTGTGTGTGTGTGTGTGCATGTTTGTTACGCTTTCTTTGTTTGTTCTTGTATATGTTTGTCCTGCTTGATCCTTTGCCTGTTTGTTTGTTTATGTTTGTTTACCTGCTTGTGTGTTAAGGTGCTTGTGTTTGCCTGTTGGTTGTTTTCGCTTGTTTGCATCCTTACTTATTCGCCTCTTTGTTTACTTGTATGTTTTTTTCTCTATATATGTGTGTTTGCATGTTTGTTCGCCTGTAAGTGTGTGTTTGCTTCTACCACGATTTGTGTGTGTAGTGTGCGTGCGTGTGTGTGTATGTGTGTGCGTGTTTGTGAGTTCCATTTTGTATGTGCTTTATGTCTGCTTTGTGAGGGTGAGCGTGTATAAAGCACTAGTGACAGTAAGACAATAGGCTTAAATCAATCAAAATAGAGCAGAAACAAAGTACACTGACAAATTATCACCTTATCTTCCCTCCATCTATCCATCCAATAAATTTAACACCTTCAGTATTGGGACACATTTTTACCACGAGTTTTGGGAGTGATTAGATGACCCCATTGACGTTAGGAAGGGTCTATGGAGGTCAGACGATTAATGCCACGTAACAAAACATACAAATAAATAAACAATAACTACAATAACAATAACAACAATACTAATGATCGTAATAATAATCCTTTTACCTTCATCTATTCACTTAACACACTGACTGGTTTCTTTATATCTGCACTGCATAAATAAGCAACAATAACAATAACAACAACAATAATAGTGATAGTAATAATAGTCCTTTAATCCCCATCTATTCACTAAACACACTGACAGGTTTCCTTATATCTGTACTGCATGATTGACCTAAGCTCTGTGAAGTGGAACCGCTACCTCCTGTCAGTGGGGTTTGCATGACCGCCTGTTGTATCTGGAAGTGTGTCGCAGTGTGGTGGTTCTGCTGTAAATATGTATGCAGCTCAACGCTTTCCCTTATTCCCCCTTACTCTTTAAATGTCGACCTTCATTATTATGTCTTTATACCTTTTGTTGTTGCTTGTTTAGGAAATTTATGTTCTTTGGATTATCACTTACTGCTGTCTCTTTGTTTGTGAGTTGTCTTTTATTGTCGATTCTTGGAGGACATACAAGTTGTTTTCTCCTTTTTCTGTTTGTTTGTTCGGTAAATTCATATTCCTTGGCTATCATTTACCACATTTATCTTGACTCTCAATTACAGTTTTCGTTTCAATTCTGTTCATTTCTTGTTGTTGTTGTTGTCTGTTCAGTAAATTCATATTCCTTGACCACCAATCCCTAATTATTAAAAGGTAACAATTTTTATTCTGGATTGCAATTTTGCTCTTTTTTTCTTTTTTCTAATTCCTGGAGGACAAACCAGTTCCTTCCCCCCCCCCTTTTTTTTGTTGTTGTTACCGCCGCTGCTGCTGCTGCTGCTGCTGCTGTATGTTTGTTCAGCAGATTCGCATTCTTTAGCCACCTTTCTTACTAACTAACTCAATAACCGACTAACTAACTGACCAAAATAAATAAGTAACATTTAAACATCACTACTAAATCACACTTATTTCTGGTAGCCATTCAATAACAAAGGCACACTGCAGTCTAATCTGGCCTCTTTGCTTATCAAATGCACAGACGTAATATAAAAACCAATTCTACAAAACCTGCTTTAACCATTACTGTATATATAAACCCTAATCTCTCTCTCTCTCTCTCTCTCTCTCTCTCTCTCTCTCTCTCTCTCTCTCTCTCTCTCTCTCTCTCTCTCTCTCTCTCTCTCTCTCTCTCCCCAGCCGCCATCACCTCTCCTGAAGAAGAAGACAAGAACAACGCGGAGGAACCTGAACTGACAAACCAGGAAGAGAAGGAAGAGGAGGAGGAGGAGGAGAAGAAGGAAGAGGAGGAGGAGAAGAAGGAAGAGGAGGAGGAGAAGAAGGAAGAGGAGGAGGAGAAGAAGGAAGAGGAGAAGAAGGATGAGGAGGAGGAAGGGGAGGGTGCGCAAGAGAGGCAAGGTCACGAAGAGGAGGAGGAGAGTGACTTCAGAGGGGAGAGTAGAGGAGGGGAGAGTAGAGGAGGGGAGAGCAGTGGAGGGGAGAGCAGAGGGGCGTCGGCAAGGTCTGAGTTCCCCGGAATGTGGACTGATGATGGGAAATATTTGGCGGAAGGTGAGTAGTGAGAGAGAGAGAGAGAGAGAGAGAGAGAGAGAGAGAGAGAGAGAGAGAGAGAGAGAGAGAGAGAGAGAGAGAGAGAGAGAGAGAGAGAGTGTGTGTGTGTGTGTGTGTGTGTTCCAATATTTTCTCTCATTTTCTTTTTTTTTGTGAAGTAGATAATGAATTAACCTCTCTCTCTCTCTCTCTGCCACTACTACTATTACTACTTAACCAATCATCCAATCAATTTAAAAACCCCATCCATGTCTCTCACTCTCCCTCTCTCACTCTCCCTCTCCCTGTCCCCTCAGCCCTGGGAGACGCCCTGATCAAGAGCCTCTCAGATGTGAACGAGGCTCGCCCGAAGGACCCCATCTCCTACCTGGCCTGCTGCCTCTACTCCTACAGGTACAAGAACAACATAGGCACCAGAACACTCCCCAACGACAAGAACGACAAGAATGCAAACCAGGTGAGGGGAGACACAGAGAGGGTGGGGTGAGGGGTGGAGAGTTAGACTGGTGGTTTTCATATGTTGAGAATGACAATATTATGTGATGTAGTAGAAGTAGTGGTAATAGTAGGGATAGTAGCAGTAGTCACAATAATAATGACACCACCACCACCACCACCACCCTCGCCACCACCAATGGCACTCCAGCAGAGGACAATGACCACTGGCACTTCAGACTCCACCGGGTCAGGCCACTCTAGCATCGCCATGAAGACTGCGGTGGAGAGCACAGGAGGGGGAGACGCCGACCACTCACCACAGAAAAGAGTACGTTCTATGATTGCAGGATAGAAAGTAACAGGGAAACTAACACATAAAAAAAGGATTAGAATGTACCTGAATGCAACGATATGAATTTTAATCCTTAACCTCCTCCTCCTCCTCTACCCCCATTCATTCCTACACCATAAACCTCCTACAACCCCCTTCAACGCCTCCTACAGGATAGAAACGGTCAGAGCGTCCTACATTTCGCAGCAGGAAGGCCCCACGGCAGACCAGCCTTCTATCGCCTGCTGGAGGAGGCCGGCTGCTCACTGGCGGACAGGGACCACCAGTACGAGACCCCAAGAGACGTGGCGATGCAGGCTGGGCTGATGGAGAATGTGGCGGCCATTGATAAGTGGGTGGTGAACCTAGTTGTGACAGGTGAGTGCTGAGGAAGACGGAGGGAAGGGAAGGGTGTGAAGATGGGGAGTGAGTGGGTTCAAGCTGGAGAAATTTAGGTTTAGGAAAGAGAAAACTAATCTGACATAAACCGTTAACCTAATCTAACCCAGTTGTGACGGGTGAGTGTTGAGTGTGGAGTGAGTCAATCTATCAGTTTAAGATATTTATCCCATTCTTTTTTGGCTAATTAACTCTATCGGACCTGCTCGGGAACTGTCATCTAAGTGGGCCTTTTTGTTTAACCCCTTCAGTACAGGGAGGCATCTTTACATTCATCCTGCTTATCATTTATCGATTTTACACAGCTTCAGAAACTCATGTGTGGATTAAAAGGGTACAGACTCTGGCCGTTAACCTTCTCACCTCCATGGACCCTTCCTAAAGTCAGTAAAACCGTCAAATCACACACCAAACTCATGATAAAACTCTAATACTGAAAGGACTAACCACCAAACACACTCAACCACCACTAGACAACCTTTTACGCTGATGAGACCACAGGAGGACCTAACATGTACACTGTTCCTTCACCAGGTAACGTGGCAGAACTGCGTCAGTTGGTGCTGGGCGGGTATGACCAGATGTTCGAGGTGACTGACTCAGCAGGACGTAATTTGATGGAGATAGCCCACCTTTATGGCCAGGAGAGGATAGTCCACTTCCTGACGGAGGCTATGAACTTCCTGGTGAGGGAGGCACGGAAAGAGGGAGAGAGAGAGTATGTGTAATGAAAAAAAAGGGAGAGGGAGATGAGAGAATGAGTAATGAAAAAGGGAGAGGGAGAGTAATGAAGAAGGGAAAGATAGAAAGGAAACAAAGTAATGAAGGAGAGAGATAAAAGAGAAAATGAATATCAAAGAAGAGAAAAGTGGGGAAAAAAGGGAAAACACACTGGGACCTCTATCACAAACACTCCTTCCTATCATCCCCCCTTCATTGAGACCACAAAGAGAACCACACCACTAACTCCATCAAACCCCCCACCACTTCCTAACGCCCACCCTCTGCGCCTCCTACAGGACAAGAGGGACTGGTTACATAAGGCCATTCGTGTGGGTTCCCTGCCGCACGTGGAGTACATAGCGGACACAGAGGACGTGGCTATAGCAAAGGACATTAAGGGCAGGACCTCCCTTCATCTGGCAACGCTGTGTGAGGATACCGACATCATGCAGTTCCTGGCCTCTCAATACCCGATACTTCTCATGATTGGGGATAATGTAAGTACTGTTTGTTATGTATAATTAGATAAATGGATGGATAGATAGGTTGATATAAGAAGGGTGAGAGTCTGTACTGAAAGAGGGATATTTCAAAAAGAGAGATATAACATAAATACAGTGTTAAAGGAGTGAAATAACGAAAGAAAGGCAAATGATAATAAATGGAAGATGACGGAAGAAGTAGCCAAGTGAGGAATATTTGGTGAGGTGACGGAAAAGATAATAAGTAAAGGAAATGTCTGAATGGGGATAGAGAAATCAACTTCGGAGCATGGAAAGAGAGATGATGTGAATATAGGTGACTGTGATGCTGAGAGAAAGAAAATGGATAAAAATGAAAGACAAACACGAATGAAACCAAGAGAATTAAGATCTGTTTAGTCCTTCCCTAGCAAACGACAGAAATTAAGCTGAACGGGGTGGCGTATATATGTGTGTATGTGTGTGTGTGTTACAGCTGGAGCGCACGCCTCTACACTACGCCATGGCTGTGGAGAGCGTGGACCGTGTGGCGAAGGTGCTGGTGAAGGCTGGGGCAAGAAGAGCAATGCGTGACCTGGTGAGCTATAACACGTTCTGCCACAAGTGTCACTGTAAGGTCATTGGTCACTATGCTTCGACACTTTCACTGTTTCCTGTACCCTCATTCCCTCCTAACCAGACGTCCTTCCCCTCACAACATCATTATCTTGTGTTTCTATGGATCGTATTCTTAAACGCTTTGCTCTCTCACCACTACAGTTTCCCAAGATCACAAAGACGACTAGCCGGGTTTTCAAGATAGTTTCTCCTTATAATAAATTAGACATATTGCTAATCCATCACCAAAAGCATAGAAAATACTTAAAAACATGACTTCTTCAACTAGAACCTTTGGAAAATAATGATGGTGAGAGAGCAAAGTGTTTAGGAATACGGGCATACGAGTCAATGAAAAAAGAAGAAAAAAATATCTAGATTAATTGTATATACTGGTTCAAATTCAATGCTACTTCATATATATATTTCTATCCCCCCCCCCACCACCACCAGCTCCCTCACCTAATATTCTCTCCCTTCACTATCACTCCCTGTGCTTCCCCTCTCTCCACCATCTTCCCCAAACCACTGCCAATCTACCTAATAACCCAATTAAACCCCACTTACCACTCGCTTCTTAACAGCTCTTCACCTTTCGTTTCCGTGTTCCTAAAGTGTACAATTGTGTCAACTAAATATCTTAAATCAAATGTATATATATAAACTTCTTAAAAACCACTGATCTAAATGAATGAATGAGTGTGTGTGTGTGTGTGTGTGTGTGTGTGTGTGTGTGTGTGTGTGTGTGTGTGTGTGTGTGTGTATGATAAACTTTACGTGTGTACTGTATAAATAACCAAGTAAATATAGCACTGAAGTCGGCCTCTCTCTCTCTCTCTCTCTCTCTCTCTCTCTCTCTCTCTCTCTCTCTCTCTCTCTCTCTCTCTCTCTCTCTCTCTCTCTCTCTAGCGAGGAAGAACCCCCTCCTCTCTCTTCATTCGCCCTAAGGAAGTGAGAGAAATGCAGGAGGAGATGCCTTTCCTACAAGAATCCCCACCCTCCCCAATTCGTCCCCTCCCCGATAACCTCCCCAACCCCACCCTTCGTAAGCCTGCTCTCTCCCCACTCTCCATCCCTCCACCCACTCCCCCTACTGGTCTCTTCTCCACTACTCTCACCACTGTTCCTCCTCACTGAGTACTTAGGTCTCAGTCTCTCTCTCTCTCTCTCTCTCTCTCTCTCTCTCTCTCTCTCTCTCTCTCTCTCTCTCTGCTACTACTTTTTCCTCCTAAAAGTACTAACATTTCATCACTTTTATATACCTCTTCAACCATCTATGCCCCCTCAAGCCCCCTCCTCCTCCTCTTCCTCCCTCCCTCCCCCTCTCCCTCCCTAACAACAGGCAGATCAACAAAGCAACAGCACCAACGGTTAGAAGTTCACTTATCAGCACACATACACAGACACTTACACAGACGCCAGCATACACATACACACAGATATACAAATGGTAGAGAGTTATCATGCCTACCTAGAAGCAGGCGTGGCTCTATAGACTGTAGCTAGTTTACAGTTTATACAGTATGAAGCATGTCTTTAACTTGTACACTCTGCCCCACTCTGCTCCATTAGTGTGCTTGGGCAATGTATACATGCAATGCCCCTTTGGTTTTAAACACTGATGAAATACTTGAATTTTTCTCTTTATGTCACAGTATTTTACTAGTGGATCTTTGCGCTGTCCATTACATGTAGTTTTCCTTGGTTCCTAACACTGAGACAATACTTCATGAATCCTTCCTTTGAAACACACAGTATCTTATCCCTCCACGTGGACAATACCAACGGAACCTTGCGCTATTTGAAAGATTAAGATACTAACTTAATCCTTCCCCCAAAACACAGACTACTTTCCCGGTAGAATTTCATCAGTGGAGTCTTGACTTGACATGCAGTGACCCTTGGATTTCACACAAACTGAATACCTTTCCTGAGCACACAATATTTCCTCAGTAGATCCTCGACTATCTGTCCAGCCACAACACACCAGTACATGCTGATGCCAGGTTGCTTGTAGAGTGTGCAGAGAGAACATTAGCTACGTAGCTGACTAGTCTATTCTATGCATCAGTTTTACTTCTACTTTCCATGATCTATCTTTCCATCTCTAGTTTTCCTCCCATCGAATGTTTCCCTTTCACTAATCGTCCACAGCACTTCTTTGTTTATTTGTCCGTCTGTACATGTCTACTGTCTCCACGTCTGACTGTCTGTATGTCTACCTGCCTGCCAGTCATTCAACCTGCCTGCCTCCCTGCTCGACTGTTTATTAATTACTGTACATCCACACACCTGTCTGTCTGTCTTCATATTTGTCCGTCTGGATCTATGAACACCTTTCTGTCTACCTGTCTATCTGTCCGTGTGTCTCCGTTCATGAGCATCTCGCAGCGGCGGTTGGTGAGTACTTTCATATTTTCTTGTATAATATTAGCCATGTGTGTTATGGGCTTCCAGTTAGCATCACTTACAAATAATGATAATGATGATAATAGTAATAATTGTAAATGTATTACTACTTATTTTCTTAGAGTAGATAGCTAAACCTTTACTCTCTCTCTCTCTCTCTCTCTCTCTCTCTCTCTCTCTCTCTCTCTCTCTCTCTCTCTCTCTCTCTCTCTTTCTGAATTACGGGACAACCTGTAAAATAAAAGTAGCTAGACAGTAACAACCCAAGCAATACGCCTTACTGTTACAGCCCTCTAACAACCATCCTTTAATTAACTGCCGCACTGCCACTAACCACCAAACCTTCCGATGCCTCTCTAATTACATAAACAGCGCGAGAAGCTTCCCAGTTACTACTTCATGAACCGAGACGAGATCGTGGCCATGATCAAGGAAGTAACCGTGGAGGATATGGAATAGAGAGGAAAAGAAGAGAGACAGAGACAGGGAGAAGCAGCATAGATATCCTCCCGTCTATGTAGAGAGAAGATCAACCACCCTCTGGCCTCTATTGCAAGAAACAGAGGCTCAATGCTGTATTCTGAAGGGTTTTTGTGGGTCTAAGAGGCTGGTGAATTTGGCCTCAGCAAGATCAAGAGCAAGATGGGTGAGAGGACCTGATGCCAAGTTTCCGTAGCCAAATACTAGATGGCGCGTGTTGTACTGTTGCCATTTACCTTTGTCTGACTGGACCAAGAATGTTCAACTCCTGTTATATCATTTGTAAGACTGACTGTTGACTGACTGAGGGTGCTTTGTGTATTTTGCTTCACCTTGCATGATTTCCTTCCTTCCATCTCTTCTCTTATCAAAGTACATATATATAGACTTCGCATTTTTAAGACATCTATGGCCGCCTCATACAAGTGGTTCGGTGCGCATGTCCTCCAAGTGTTGCAATGTGCGTCAGGTGATTCATACAAGTGTCTGCAAACGTGACTTTCATTGTGCCAGCATCCTTTCAAAACTAAACGAACTTGAGTATTCCCATAACATAACTGAGCATAACATAACGTAATTAAATAAGTAAAACATAACATAACATAATCAAAAACTTCACTATTCGCATAACACCTTGAACCCTGACGCTGGTATGAAGAGTCCCATGTGAACGACATCAAACGCACACCTAGACACCTTAACACCTGTATGAATGGGGTGAAAAAGTTAACTTGTGTACCTTAACCTTGTTTGTGTACCTGATTACGCTATGTGCAGGTTAATTAGTCCTGAATCCTGAGAGAGGCGCACAATGAATCATAACGTCCATAGTTAATAACATCCTAATAAAATAATAATAATGACAATAATAATAATAATAATAATAATAATAATAATAATAATAATAATAATAATAATGATAATAATCACGTGTAAATAGTAGTAGGATACCCCAGGACAAAACAGGACGTAATACTGTAGTGTATCCTCAATGTAGCCAACGCTAAAGGCACAGCTGTGATATATCGCTGGTAACACTGCACCCTCTTCGGACCTTGGTAGCCATTACGTAATAGGTAGTGAAGCTTCGCATGGTAAAACACGAAGCTTCGGTTGAGTTCGTACGAAGAAATGTATCTAGTCGATGTTATGTGCCAAGGTTAGTACAAACAGCGGCACACACACACACACACACACACACACACACACACACATTTCTAACTGAGCATCTTGGCACCAACGCTGAGATAACACACGAAACAGATGCGCGGCGGCGGTCTGTCTGTCACGTGGCGTAGCCTATCAAGCAAGGCGAGCATCCCGGTCTATTTCTCCACGGCTCAGATGAATAAAGTGCCAAACTACACGAGCAGTGGATAAAACAATGAGTAAATACACGTTATAAATACATAAGAAAAAGGGTCAAAATTGTACTTACCCTCCTCCCGGCAGTCCTCCCACAGGCGTCACTGCTCACTACTCACTGCTGGCTGGCACTGTCCTCTTGTCACTCCCGGCCACCATTGTTCCATACACTGATTCCACAGAGTACGTAGAGCAGTGAGACGTTAGGGAACACCACCACAAGTACGTCATTCATGCACTTGATGTCTTAATAACAAAGATCAGCACGCGGTCACGCATTCTCACTCGGATCACTTCACAAATCAACTGCTGCTGCTTATGGATGATGGTTACTCTACTCAGTACTCACTGCCGATCACAGAATATTCTTCTCTTAAGAACCTGCTTCATCTTTATCTTTTTCTCAATGTCATTATCAATAACTCTTTATTTATTATATTTTTTACACAATTTCTATAACGAATAATTTATCAGGCACTTTTATTACAGTAATGTTTAAAAGATAGACCGTCTCACTTAACAACACTGTACATGCTGGCAACACACACACACACACACATACACACACGGTACCAGATCTGAAAATATTCTTGTTAATATATAATATAGTCTTCGTACGAATTCCTTAGAGAGCCATTGTAAATAAAGGACTGAAGATAGAATAATATTACTTCCTTCAAAGAATCTCCAAATATATTTTTATGTCCAGCAGTGCCATCATGGGTAAGGGACGCCTTGAAACCCATAGACTATTATTGAAGCACATTTAGATCACTCATTCTAACTAAAATAGGGGCGGGTTAGATTAGGCTACGTTTTGGTATGTGACATTATGACCAAAGGTTCTCATTTGACCCACTCTGAAAGTAGTTAGGATGTGTGACCTACCTGTGCTTCCCATGATTTATTACCATTGTCATTTCACCATAAGAGCTATTGTTCGTAAAATAAACCATTCAATATAGAGTAAAAATGTTTTATTCTCACCGTGGCTAAATGGAGAACTCTAATAATGCCTACAGTCGGTATAAAGACGAAGGGAAAATGAAGACTAACCTCTGATATAATACAAACACTATAATTCACTACACACATCTAACACATTACGCCACGCACATTATATATCACAATGCCTCCTGCACACACACACACACAAGGACAGTGGTGGTTTTATTGTCACATAGAGGTTTGTGGTCACGTAACATGCTAATATTACCATCTCTCTAACATACCATCAGCGTGTGTGTGTGTGTGTGTGTGTGTGTGTGTGTGTAAACTTTTCCCATAATACTGTTCTCATAATGCCTCCAAAATGTTATATAAAAAAAAGAGAGTCTGAAAATGAATCCAATTAATAACCACTCTCTCTCTCTCTGGAATCACAAATGTCACTTTACAAACAGCACATCATAAACCAGGTACACTTGCATCCATCCACACCTTGAACAAATTATGGCAACTATTCATTTGTTGAGGGGTTCATCCCACACTGCTTCCTCTCCTGGCTTGCCACTCACTTCAGATCCAGTCAAGTCCTATCAAACCACATGGATTACAATGGGTGCTGTGAGGAGGTGAACGTCTGAGGGGATCTAAAGGAGGAAGACACAAGAGGAAGCAGCTCAAAATTCTAACACTCAATATAGATTACCAGAGACCAATACCTCGGTGGTCCTTTTTTTTAATCACATTTTTTTCCCCTTTGGCTGTTTTTCCTCTTACATAAAAAAAGAAGTATCCAGTTTGAGTCAGCTGTTTCCTTCCCTGCCACTACACTATGCTTCCCTGTGAGCTGGAAACGTAGCATTAAGTATATATATATAGAATTTCAAAGGATACACTTCACCGACCTTGAATAATGAGAAAACACTGCTCTATCCTGCCACAACAAAATTCAGATACTTTATAATGTGTATCTACTATAAAGCTTAAGAAAAAAGGGTGCTTCAGTTCATATAGAGAAGCTCTACAAAAATGCAAATATATTACAAGGTACATATTTACATAGATTTTGTTAATCAGCAACTATAAATAATTGGAAGGAATGTTAAAGTGTTAATAAGCTTAAAGGTATCTATCTATGGGCTATAGCTTTCATATCACAATATATAAATAGCGGTGGTAAGGAATGGCAACAAACCTCACAACCTTTTTAGAAATGTTGCAGTACCTATACGTACTACTAAGAATGTTTGGTCTGTCTGTCTGTCTGTCTGTCTGTCTCACATTTCATAGCAGAGATCATTATCAGGGATGAAAGTTACACCATTCATCACTAACAGACTGATGAAACCTATTAAAAAAAAATATACAGACAAAAAATACTAGTAATATCAAAAGTCACCACAAAAAACTGTACTTCAGAGAGAGAGAAGCAAAATTGCCTTTCTAGTTTGTTTCCAAGCTGTCAGTCTTGCTCCAGCACTACACATTGCTTTGTTCAGGCAGCGACATGCGTGAGTGATGGGAGAAAAGGCTAGTTGAGGCCAGGTACATTATTCCCTTGCTCAACTTGTGTTTTCCCACCACTCAGTTCTCAGACATTGCTTGGTTTAGTATATCAGCTAATGATGAGATGTGAGGTAAATAATGAAAAGGAAGTTAGCATTTCTTTAAGTGTTTAAGTGTAAGTTTTAATGAATTAATGAACTTCATGTCATCCTATTGAGAGAGAGAGAGAGAGAGAGAGAGAGAGAGAGAGAGAGAGAGAGAGAGAGAGAGAGAGAGAGAGAGAGAGAGAGAGAGAGAGAGAGAGAGAGACCTAGATGAGTATTTCTAATGGGAATACTATACGTTAAAGTTTGTGAAATGAGTTGTGAAAATGCCAAAAGAGATGATGGATGCTAAACACACTGATAAATGCATTAGTGAGCAAGTCGTTAACACACAGGCTTAGTAAACAACCAGGAAGAAGAATGAATGGACAGCACAGGTGAGGCAGACAGGTGAGCACTGCACTAAATCTGAGAGAATAAATACAAACCCTACAAAAATCGTTCAGCTTTGTTCAAACACTATAATTGGGTGAATACTAATGAGTGTATACAAAGACAGTGTATCAATCTGAACTCTAACCCATAAAACGTGCTAAACTAAATAGGAAATAACATAGTGAGTAAAATATACATAGTCCGGCAAGAAGTATCACAGTTTCTAAATTAACAGAAGCACAAGAAGGTTTTCACTCCCTAACCTAACTCATTAAATACAAGGATAGCATTAGACAAGCATGTGCAATGTAGCCAATACAAAACCTGCCAAACTGTCTTGCTATCACTACAATGGACACACAGACTAGCAGAGATCTTTACCACCAACACCACATCCTTCCCTTCAGGAGAGAGAGGACATAAACACCACCAGGAAACCTCACCACCCCCTAAAGAGATTTGTAACTATATCTTTCTTTATACACATGCAAAAAATGTACATACAGCTGCAACTGACTCATGACCCACACCAACACAAGCACAGGCATTCTCTGAGCACTTTCTCTCACTCTCTCTCTCTCTCTCTTGGTACCTCATCACAATTTACGATATCTTGAGGCACAATACAATCATGCACAGGTCTCCAGCCACAGGAGTCACTACTACCTTAGACAATGATATGCTTCCATAATAACATACATTTTAAATACAGTGCTTACATTCTTACATTCTACATAAACTCTTCAAATTCAAGGGTACAATATTGTCTACACCGAGCCTTCTTTTCACATCAAAATCATCTGCTTGTTGGTAATATTAGTGTGTCTGTTGCTTCACTCCCATGGCACTGTGAGGTTAGGCCAAACACCTGAGTTCAAAAATATTACAAGGCGAGTTTCTAAGTTGTTTTTTTACATCTTACAGTTACCTATAAACACTAGTAGCTGGCAATACAAGGGAAAGATAAATGCCTCATAACTGCTGGAAGAAAGGCAATCCCTGTCCAATTATGCACATTGAAGAAAAGGGAAAAAAAGAAAGAGTAAAGGATAACAAGAACATGACTCCTGTATACATACACACAAGATCAAAAAAGAAATAGAGAACCAAGAATTATTTTGCACAGATGGAAAAGAAGAGAAGGACAAAAAGGAAGGAAGCTAAACTAATCTGTCTATTTACACCACAGAAAGGAAGAATGTGAGTGAAAGAGAGAGAGAGAGAGAGAGAGAAACAGTAGAGATCACCGAGTCAACAGGGAGTATTAGCTGCCATGAATAACGCCTTGTCAAGCAGATGACACTGGCACTAAGGAGACGAGGACCACTAGTTAGTTGAGTCTGGGATGGAGACAGTGGAGGGCACAGACATGCGGGCACACACAGAACTCCATCCCGTCCCTATGGTGTGCTGCCAACCAGTGCCGAGGGGGCAGGAGGGCGTTATACCCACCCTCCTCACCATCACGCCCTGCACTAACCCATTTTCTGTGTTGTACGACTCCAGGACCGCCCACAGCGAGCCAATGGTGTCCACACTGAAGCTGATCACCCCGCCACACACCAGCTCCCACCCGGTGCCCTCAGGGAACAGCGGCAGGACGTTAGTGCGGCGGTGCAGGTTCCCGGCACGGTCCAGCCCCCATACAGCCCCAGCCCCCGATGCCACCTCCACCAGGGGGTGTCCAGGGGAATCCACATTCACCCACTGTGTTCCCTGCAGGAATGTGAGGTCCAATGTGGAGGAAAGAGAGGTGGTGCAATACAATTCACCACTAAAAACCATGTGTGAGTCTTGCTTTATGATTCAGACATGTATATTTCAAAAACTCTCTCTCTCTCTTTCTCTCCCCTCCTTACCTGTGGAATACCAGGAGTCACCCCGAGCCTGAGGTGAGTACGGCCATCCTTGCTGACGGCCCACACACTGTGGGACTGCACCCCGGCGTTGACACTCATCATGGGGCACTCGGCCGGCACCAGCGTCCAGGAGTCCCCTTGGTGGTTCTCTGGCAGCACCCCAAGCCGTACCACCACCTCCCCTGTCACACTCACCCCCCACACTGGCACCGTTCCATCACTGGCACACGTTGGCTGTCAAAATATGAGAAAAAGTCAATTTTTAATGCTGGCTTGTTGATCACAAATTCCACACAACACTAAGGAAGACACACAACTCACAGAGACAGAGATATCGATGAGTGCCACTTTCTCCATCTGGCGCCAGGGTCCCGAGGTGGTGATGCGGCACTTCCTGAACCACCGCCGCCGCCGCACCAGGTCCGTCACGTAGCGGTGGCCGTGATAGTTGAAGGGGAAGTCTGTCGCATACTGCCACCCCTCCTTGTCCACTCCCCCCGGCGTGTGGTAGTCTACACACCACTCGCTTGTCTGAGGGAGGGAAGGTAGGAAGGGTTTAAAATTAACTAAAATAATCAAAACTCAATAACTGGAAAAATTCAAATCAGTTATAGTTCCAAACTTACAAATTTCTCAAGATTCACTAATATTTCATCACACACACACACACACACCCAAGACCAGTGACGCGAGGGGAGGCGGATGCTCTCCTTGGGGCGGTGGTGGCGGCCAGTCTGGTCACTCCAGGTGTTACGGTCGGTGGGCAGGCCTCGGTGGGTGAAGCCGGTCACCGGGTTCCACCGCTGGTTCTCCCACACGTACATGTGGCGGGTGTCGCTCAGCAGGTGGTCCCCAGACTCATTGGTGGTGCTGCCTGGTGGTGGTGAGGTGTGGAGAAATATAACGTTATGCTCTACAACTTTCAAATCTTGGTCAGCAGGGAACATTGAAGTGATGGTGATGATGTGGGAATTATGTGATGTCAATTTGAGATCTCTCACCTCTGTATCCTGACAAACAGATACATACAATCCAGTATATCATAAACAAGTGAGGATTTAGCAAGACTATGAAATGTACAACACAAGTCACAACAAGATAGAAGTCTGAGATAACCAACAGAAAGTTTTCCAGTGATAGTGTGCCAAAGTTTGTCCTCAGTTAATAAAATATTACATTAAGAGAGAGAGAGAGTGACACCATGAAGAACAGTAGTAACAGCAGTGATGTGGTTTGAAGAGCACTCACCCTTGCAGAGACCCCCTTCCTCCGTACCAGTGTAGATGTAGACATGGAAGTCGTAGGAGATACCCCAGGTCACCCCACACGCCCCACTCTCCACCCTCTTGAAGTGTCCCCCCACACCCCGCCAGTACCAGTCTGTCAGCTGGCTCTCCCCCTGTTGTGGGATGGAAAGGGGCAAGGTACAGACAGTGCTCACCAGTAGTTAACCCCTTCAGTACTGTACTATAATGCCTTTTCATATCTATTCTTCTATTTGGTGATTTTATAGATTCAGAAAGTTATGTGGAGATTAGAATAGTGAAGACTCTGGCCATTAATCTTCTGACACTATTTCCTAAACAGTGAAATTTTTATTCCTTCATCTGTCATGTGATTCTTGATCTGCCTGGGTCAAGGAACACCAATGCCACCCACACCACCTCCCTGCACTCACCGCGCCGTGGTTGTAAGTGACGCTGTTGATGGTGACGTCACCCCGCACTGCCACGTGGGTGATGGTGGAGGGCGGCAGGCGGTGCTTGAAGCTGCACCAGTACTGCTCATCAATGGACAGCTGCAGTGAGGCAAAGAAGGATGATGAATGGTTAATTCTCGGCTTTATATTCCCTTTTTTCTATCTTATTCCTTACTTTTTCTTTTTCTCTATTTCTACATCTTTCATTTCTTTATTTTGCCATTATTTTTCCTTCCTTTATTAATCTAATCTTTTCTATTGCTTTTCCTCCACTGCCACTGCGCTAACAAACATCACCACAGCCTCACCTTGAAGTCATCATCATCACACATGACAGACACATCACACTGCCTTCCTGGTGTCATGTTCATCAGGCCTTGCTTCTCCTCCTGGCCCCACACACCCTTCTTCTTAGTGTTCAGTATTGCTACCTGAAACAAAACAATACTTGCCTTTACTCCTAATCTATTTGAACTCTTCTTATTCAATTCAGCATAAAGTCCTTCTAATCGCACAACTAATAAAGAGTTTGTTCACAGCTTCAAGTATTGTAGGTGATGTTTCCTGCTCTCACCTTTTTAGAGAACCTTGGATTGATATGGATGGCAATGTTGCAATCAGTGCCTCGTCCTGTCTGAAGGTTGACATGGAACCTTTGGTGGAGAGAGAGGTATGTACAACAGATGCAATCACACAAAAGCCATATTCAAAGACCATCACACAAAAAAAGGCATTCTCAGGTATATTCATATGTAATTTGTCCTCAAAATATAAGGAAGCTTAATTATAGGTGACAGGAAAGAAAAGTATACAAAAAATGAAATGAGGAAGTGGTAATTGTTTAGAAATGTTGTCAAAAGTATATCTACACACAGCTTCAATAATACATGCATGACAAAGAAATGGCTAAAGAGTAAAGAGTAAAGAAAGAACAGAAAAAAAAACACCCAAACAGAAAGTAAAAGCAAAAATATAAAAGATAGAAAGAGAAATAAAACTAAAATCAAGTAAACAGACAACACAGGAAAACTGAAAACTGAAAGTAAGACAATAACAAGAAAAGTAAAGAAAAAGAGGACATACGAAAAACCACACCTGAAAACAACAAAACACAGAGCAGGAAAAGGGATCACAGAAATGAGTGAAAGCTAAAAAAGCACAAAAACATTGAGGAAGAGAGAGAAGCCACTCACTGCTCAGCTCTCTCATGCACCTCCACCAGCACTGAGACGAAGCAGCCCGGCCGGAACCCTCGGTCAAGCAGCAGGACGGCCGATGTTGCCCCATCACTCACCGGCAGCTCCTTGTGGGACACTCGAGCCTCCAGACGCAGCTGCAGGAAGCGGTGGGAAGGGAAGTGTAACCCCCTCAGTAATGGGACACGTTTTTACGAGTTTTTGATATAATTAGATGATTTTATTGGCATTAGAGAAGATCAGCGTAATAAGAACCATGTATTGCTTTCAATGTGAAAATGTGAAGCAATCTATTGCATGTTGCTGTGCTTCCCACAACAATGTGTACAAGATCTTGTTTTAATGGCAGATACAGGTCACATCCTGTCTTTGCTTTGTACAAATGTGTGCCATAAACACCAAGTAAAGTAACTAATCATAATATAAACACATGCAGCAAAAAACTACATTTATACTAAATAAAGAAAAACAAAATGTGTAACACTTAGTGGTGCAAACACATGGAAGAACATCACTATGACAAAAATCTATAAAAAGTAGTCTGTACACATGGCCATGCAGTGAATTCATCTAATCATTTGTCCTTAATGGCGACACATCTCATATCTCAGCCAAGATGTGAGAGAGAATGCATCCAAACATGAGTGTGAGTGCCCATGTGTGAATGTAACTGTCTTGTCTTGGTAATCTTCCATGTGTACAATGGTTCTCCTTTAACCAATAGTCAATAAACATCAAGAGTAGATGGTTATATGACAACCCCATGCTTATAAGGGATGGTTCATTTGATGCACAAGCTGGTTTGTCTCACTCTACACAAAAATAAACAGATAGGTGGCAAAAGACAGCTGGATAAGGCTGGAATAGACCTCTATCCTGCAGTGGAATCATATAAACTGACGATCTTAATGGTGACGACTTAAAACACTTTACCTTTCTACAACATACAAGGCCCCCTTTTTTTTTCCTCAATGCTCCTCATACAGTAGTAACTAAAGCTATGAGGGTGCTCAGAACCAAGAAATAGTCACCCTCTCTGACAGGGACGCAACGGAGGAGCACAAGGAAAGCAGGTAGCGAGCAAACATCTTGTGTTTAGAGTTCCCCTTTGCCACACTGTGACGATACTCGATTTTCCATTTGAGCTGTATGTGTGCAGACCAGTCAAATCATCTCATATCAGTACATGGATTAAATTCAAGTTATATACTATAACTACATGCAGCGGTAAAAAGATGTTAGCACAATGAGCCACTGAGAATATGAGAGTCAGATACAAATTAAAGTTATGGAAGATAATGAAGGTATCAGATGAGAATATGAAATGAACCAAGAGAAAGTAGAAAACATGACAACACTGAGAAAAAATTATACAACTTGAATGAGAAAAAAACAGGTGAATGAGAACACTGAGAAAGACACAGCAGATGGAAAACAAGTCAACACACTCACCTCCTCCTCCGTGAGATACTTGTCATGGACGTAAAGGTTTCCCTGCGCCGTCAGCCCCCACACTGCATACTGAGACGGACGTTTCTTGTGGCCTCGGAATGTCTTGCAAGCTGCAGACATACACACACACACGTGTATTTATAGTCCCCTATAAAAACTTAACAAATGTCAGAGAAATAGAGTACAAAAGCAGCGGGACATGCTTACCTGAGGCAATGTGGTTGAGCCATTCCTCAGCCTCTGTCTCCGAGGAGAAGGAGAGAGTCTTGGGCTTGAGGGCATAGTTGGGGTGATACAGCGCCACCAGAGACCGGCCCACAGAGGAGTCCACACATAACGCCGCCAGCAGGATGGAGCCAATGGAGATCTCTTCCTGATGGGGACCAGATGAATAAATGAAGCTTTTGATGTGATTAGGAACCTTGAAACATACTGACCTGAAACACACTGACTCGAAACAGTGGCTGAAACATACATATTTGAAACATTAAGACTGGAACATACTGACTCGTTGCATAATAATGACCAGGAACCTTCAAACATAATTACACTAGATGACCTTCAACTGATGCAGATTCTTTAGCTACTTCAGCCACATGACTCACCACGGCCGGTGTGGTGAGAGAGTAGTGGAGCAGGAGTGTGGCGTCCTTCACTTGGGACCGACGTGACCCCACCATGACCAGCTCCACACTAGCTGGCACCCACTGCTTGCTCGCCCACCACCGGCACTGACCAGAGATGGCCCAGGAAGACCCCTCCACTGCCTCTTCATACCTGGGCCACACAAAGAACCACATCACTCACTGTTTATGATGAGTTAACTATTTAATGTCTTATACTGCACAGGTAACGTATCAGCTCTACCATATTTTCTACCATACAGCTTGACAAGTGGTCACTCCCTCATACTGAGACTCCTAGTGAAACATAATGGCCTGCATTTTGAATAACAAAGCATAAAGCTACTCTTGGCATAATACTAATAGACTAAATTCAATGTTATTCGTTCTTCATCAACACTCTCACTACCAACACACACACCACTTCCCATACTAAACACGTCAGAATGAAGAGTAGTACGACTATTATCACCAAAGATCAACTCCGCCACATGGAGCAGTTAAGGAGGCTGGACTGACTGACTATTCTAGCTTCACCAAAGGTCCTGTTCCCACATAAGCAGTCACACAGAGGCAGTAGAGTCAGTCACACACCCACTGAAGGGCTGGATCTGCTCCTCATGGCGTTGACGTAGCCGCTGCAACACACTGACCCGCCACGGCTCACTCGAGTGCACTGGCGACACCTCACTCACAAACCTGCACGGTGAGGGAAGAGATGATGCTTTGATGAAACACTGAGTAACATTCCAACTACTCACACACACAGAAACATCTGAACTAATCATATATGGCTGTATTTATATATCTGTGTCCATTTGTACTTATTTCTAACACTAACTCACTATCCTGCAATGAAGTCTGAGCAATGTTATAAGTTTGTGCATGAAAATTATCAAAGTTAATACATTGTACCACATGGACTATTGAATGTAATAACCTACAAATTAGTGTATTTGTAAAATCAGAGAATGTTTTTAATGTTACTACGTGACTGAGGAATTGGCACAGTATGTATACACATAGATACAGTGTCATTCTCTAGTTATATTACCTTCCCCTTACTTGGCCCCTCCTTGCACATGTGAGGGAGTCCTTCTTCAATTTTCAGACAAAATAAAGAAGATTACCAAGGCACAGTCCAGAGTGGTTTGTTGGCTAAAACGATATAGAAATCCTAATAAAAACTCAAATAAAAGTGGACTTTATTGTAAACCACAGTTATCCCATAGAAAAAAATCCTTCTACTTATAACCACTGATGTCATTCGACCTCTGAACACCACAAGAACCTCAAAAACACAAGCACATAACCATACACATCTTAACATGTCCATCACAAAACAACAAGTGCTTGAGGCCAAAAATATTCCAGGTTATCAAATACCATTAAATGTATCACAACCTACCATCTCCTCTTCCTCAATGCACTGTGCACTAAAGAGCAAAATAAAATACAGCAGACTATTACTAAGAAGACAAAAGCTTTATACAGTCTTAGGGAATCATTTCAGCAATACTGACTCTTAATCTTTCTCAAACAACCTATTGTGACCTATGAGGAGGATGCCTCTTTCCCATCAGATCCCCTCACTGTTCCTCAAACCACCACCACCATAAAAGATCTAAGACAAAGAATAAAACAATAAATACATCCATGCACAACAATCTATGCAGCTAAAATTCTAATAAAATGTTGTGAAATCAAGTGTGATAATAAGCTTTACTTTGAGATCAAATAAACCACTACAAAAAAGCAATAACAATTTTGTGTGTACGTATGACGGGTGTGTTCGTGTGTGTGTGTGTCTGAATGTAGAGTAGCAGCAGTGCATCATCCTCACCACTTGGGCATGTTGTTTGCCTTGATCCAGCAGCCTCCACCCGTCACCCACAGCCACAGATGGTCATCCACCACCTGCAGAATATTGAACACCGGGCCTTCCTCTCTCAGAGCACCCACTTCCCCCCGCAGCGGCCCCAGAGACCCCTGGGAGCTGGTGCTGCTGGCATGCCTCAGTCGAGACTCACTCCACTCCTTAGTGCTTGGAGGGAAGTAGTGCTGCTCTGCTGACTTCTGAGCTGTGCTGTTCTCCTGCTGACTTGGCTCCCCTGGTATGGCCTTCAAGTCATTCACAGGGCTGCTCTGGCTGGCCAAAAGGCTGGCCACATACTCCCCAGCATGGTCGGACATGCCTGAGGACTCGAGGGAACTACAATCCTCCGGGTATTTGATCTCAATAGAGGGGGAGTCCACACTCTCAACCATACCCTGGGGAGGACCAAGTGACTCGTCTTGCAAAGCACCATCTATTTTCTCTCCTCCTTCCACTTTATCGGGTATGTTCTCATCTTCCGGTTGCTCCTTCACTTTCTCCTCCTCCTCTGCACTGTCCTTCACTGACAGGCCAGACAGGACCTTCTCAACACTCTCCATGTTGAGGACCTCTGATGTAGTAGTGTCAGGGCTGGTCACCTTGCCCACCCCAGACACGCTGGACTGTGGACTGGTGGTGGAGCTTTGGCCACTGTTAGATGGGCTCTCACAGGTGATGATGGGGAGGCTGATGGGCTTCCAGGTGCGGCCAGCAAGCTCCGATGGGGTGACGCCTGTCCTCACCAGTACCAGGGTGTCTTCACTACTCACACCCCACACCTGCACACATATAAATGGTTGCCTTTCACAAAGATGCACTCATGAACATTCCCATACTTTAGATTGAAATACATATATGACAACACTTGAAGGATGAGGGAGGGGAAAAATAATCACAAGGTACATAATTCTTAGTTGGAAAGTAGGGTGTTTGAAGGTTGAATGAAGTGGGCATGAACAAAAACTGGTGAAACATAAATCAGCCCCACCTGGTCATTGGGGCCCACAGACACACTGTTGAGGCTGCCCACCATCTGGAGCCAGGAGGTGCCCATGACACTGTTGTATGAGGTGGCAGAGTCAGATTTCTCCATCCCCCGCCTGAACCACACCCGATGGTCCCGTGTCACAGCCCACACCACCTGCACCCCCACCGCCACCTGCTGCAGCGGGCTACCCTCGGGAGGCTCCACCACCACCCAGTCATTCCCTGCAGGAAGTGTGTGATACATAATGAAAGCCGTGAAATAGTAAATGCTCCTAGATCAGAATTTTCTACTCATTGAAACTGATCATAGCGATCCTGAAGATGAAAAAGAGAATTGCCAAAGAGCACACTCACCCACAGGACAATCTCTGCTGACTCCTGTCCTCACAATCACCTTCCCATCCCATGTCACGGCCCACACTCGCCCAGACCGCCCCGCACACACTGACGTCACATCCTTGTCTGGGGGCGTCGCTATGTGTGTCCAGTGGCATCCCTCGGGACACGAACCATCCACTCCATCCCGCACCATCACACGGCCCAGAGCAGTGACGGCCCACACCATGAGGCGGTCTGGGTCCTCACCCGGCACTTCCCCACCGCCCACACTGACGTCAATGAAAGGCTCTTCTGTGGCGTCCTGGTGGATGGGCGGCACTGCTGACCACGTCTCCAGGGCAACATAGCGGCGGTAACGCACCCACTTGCGCCGCCGCACACAGGAGTTCCAGCGTTTCTCAGCGGTGTAGGTGCGTGGGAAGTCTATGGCATATGTCCACCCCTGAGAGAGAGAAACACAAAGTTATGATGTACTTAACTATCATTTGAAGTAAAGTGATGACTAAAAATCTATTCCAGCTTGAATGACAAACCACTCACTCACCTCTTTCTCCAGTGCCTGGCCCTCGTGGGTGTAGTGCAGGTGCCAGGGTGACTCCCATGACCAGGCCAGGGTAGGCAGGGTGATGGTGCTGAGGACACGGTTTGACAGGCCGTCAGCACTGGAGAAGTTGGGTCGGTCCGAGGGGAGCAGCACTCCTGTGAAGCCCTCGATGGGATTCCAACGCTGCAGGAGGGACAGGGATGTGGGGAGTAGCAGAGTGAGAAGCAGCAAGGCAGCATAAGACATGTGGATACATATATGAGGTTACATAAAAGATGAAAAGGAAGAAGAGGAAAGAACTTTGTTATTTGGTCTTATTCATGACTGCAAACTTTGTGTGAATAAAAAAATAAATAAAAAACCAAAATCAAAATCAAAATATGAAAAATACCAAATCTACAATGGTTCCCGATAAAGAACTTTTTTTATTCATGTAAATGTTCAAGAAAATCACTTCTTTAATGACTAAGAATCACCTGTAGTACTCTGAATCACTAATACCACAAGTCACATCCAACTCACCTGGTTCTCATAGCTCTCCTCACACACCCTGATGGGCACCGATGAGCCGTACACAAACACATACACCTGGTGGTCGCCCCCCAGTGCCCACAGGACAGACTCGTGTGCCGACAGACGCTTGAACTCAATGCCCAGGTAGTCCAGCTCCCGCCAGCTCACCTCATCCGTGGAGAGGCCAAACACCCGGCCCAGGTTGTTGACGGCAAACAGCTGTGATGACGGCATCCTCTATCACCCACCACGGCTGCTGCCGCCACCTACCACCTGAAATATAACAAAATACTTGAAAATAAACACACCAAAGCAAATATATGAATAGGCAACTATGAGCCACACTGCTGAATTATGAAAGAGTAGCCAACCTAGTGAGACAACCAGGTGCAAGGCAGGTAATGGTCCACCCACAGCTGAAAGTCATGCAACACCACACTCACATCCAGTGTTTAGCATTTTTCTTTATTCTCAGTCTCCTCATCTAGGAAACCATGAACCACCAGTGTTTGTGAGGAGACTGTCAGTATTTCAGAGCCCAACACTGACAGAGAACACACAACACAGCGTAAATAATAGTAGAAGTTAGCTTGATTCGTGACTGCAACTGTTTTCATCCAATTAAGGTCAGCGATATGGTATTCCGCTCACAACTTTTCCTCCTCCTCACCTTCCTGCTGCAGTGCTCCCCTCACCAGAAGCTGTGTGTGGTGTGCAGGGAGAGGTAGGCCTTGGGAGATGAGGGGGACAAGGGAGCACTGACATACTGACAACTCCACCCCAGATATACAACACCACACACTGTCAAGAGAACTGGACCAGCTTGTCATGTGTGGGATTGCAGACTAATAACTCCCTAAATTACTAAGCATTTCACACACCCAAAAATATTCATAGCACATAATCATTCACACAGAAATTACACTACAAAAAACACTACCCTATTAGGTTCACTCAGGTGTTGGATACCACTGCACAGGTGACCCTTACACGCCAACCCTTGCATTACCACAGAGATAACCTTCAGAAACCCCCACAAACATACACACATACAGGATCGACCTCGGATAATAACGAAATCTGAACGCTATATCATATTCCGTGTGGTTTGGTTTAGATCCCTTTAAGTTATCAACATCACGGTAGAGAAATAAGATAATGCCATTCCCCCCTCACCCCAAAACACCGCTGTCCCAAAAATTAAAAAGGATGAGTCTGGAGAAATAAAATCGAGTCACACAAACCTTCTGAATGTTGACCCTTTCACCCCAAGCCTCCCTGGAAGATTGAATGACATCCTAACCCTACACACAACCCTAAGGACGCGCCAGGACACCCTATCCTTACCCTGAAGGACACGACTGATCAGCTGAGGAGGAGGAGGAGGACCACCACTCAGCTGATTGCCACGCACGCCCTCCCATCCACCCACACACCCCACCCACGCCTATCCCACTATCCCTAACGCATCATATCCCTACTCTGGTGTGGTTTGGGGTATGGGATGGTGTTGTTTTACCGGAGTGAGTGCCGTGGGGAGGATATGAAGCACTGAGCCTCCTGTCACTGCCTGATGGAGACTGTTCTTTTGTTGACATGAGTGACGTCACATCTACCCTCTCCTCACTGCCTTGTCTTGCTCTTCCCCGCTCACTCACACCACCCCACGCCACCTACTGCTGTTAGTGTTGGTGTTACGTTCTCCTCTGCTCACCAAGGTAGCATCATCACTCCTTTAGGCAGCAGCTTCACCTCAGTCAACCTTACAGTGGCCACATCACAGTTCTCCTCCTCTCCAAGTTGAATTGTCAGGTATTACGGGTTATCTGGCTAGTTTTGATGTCATTGTCTTGTTTGTTGAGGTTTTTGTTACGTGTGTGAATGGGGACAGGTGGAAATTGAGTGGTAAATGGTGAATATTCAGTTCTACACTTAGTCCCGCGTGGTATGGATTCGCCCCGCCCCGCCCCGCATAAGCTATTCATGTATGATTTCACCTAACGCAACCAAACCTTTTGTTAAACATCTGGCAGCGTTAGAATTGATTTGTGATGGATATGATGGTTTCAGAGTAATGAGTATGAGCAGATACAACCGATGAGACAGGTAGCAACCCTTAAAATAACCTAACCTAACCTAATCGTACTTTTTTGGGGGGTGAGATGTGGTGTTCTCTCCATTTGAATCATGAGGATCAATTTGACAGGTACTACCGAGGCACCTGGTTGGATGGTGAGTGCCCCGCCATGGCAGCAGTGGTGACCCGCACCGTGCTGGACCGCCTGGTGAGCCTCAGGGAGTCCCCAGCACCACGTCTTCTTCTCCTCACTGGTAAGTGCTCATCTCCTGATCAAGAGGCTGTGTTTGCCATGCACTTCATTAACTCACCTCTCAGTCAGCTATATCTATCTGGCCCTAGGTAGCTACGGGAATCTGCTGTGATGTAGTAATGAGGGTATTCTTAGAAAGGCTTCTCCATTATTTCTTATTAAAACCCTCACAGGTGTTAGCATGACGAGATTTTCATGGTAGTGTCTCTGCCTTCCAGACACAGTGGAGGTGTGTGGGCGTGGTCTGCTGTACTGCCTGGTGAGTGCACACTTGAGGGCCGGCACACACGTCCTCTACCTCACCACCAGCCTTCACCCAGCACAACTACACCAACATATCAAAGATGATGGTTAGTTGAAGGTAAAAAGAAAAGACAAAAGATAAATGCATGTACATACTGGCAAATTTAGCTTTATGATTTCTGTAATTATTCAATACCACAGCTAAAATCATACACATCTGCTGCAGACATTGCTGGGAAAATAGAATTTTATGATGGGGCAACAGACCCATGTGGCTGGGACAGCGGGGAGTCAGCGGAATGTGTGACAAAACCCTTACCTGAGGTGATGAGGAGCAGGTGTAGGGCAGGTGGCAAGGTGGTGGTGGTGGTGGACAGACTAGAACACCTGATGCTGCACCAGGACTCAGGACAGCTGGTTAGAGGCCTCCACACACTGGCACACGGTGAGTCACATAACACTATATTGCCACAACTATCATATACTTTTCAAGCCTCTATTCTGCCGCCACTTTTGTTATAGGAAATACATGTAATAATAATACAAAGAAACCACAAATTACACACTAAAATAAAAAGAAATGTAACTTATATCCACCATGCAGAAAGTGAGGTGGAGCAGGTGGTGGTGTACTGTGGCCGAGATGTGGTGGGTGAGGACATGCTTGAGGCTGTCACTCACCTGGCATCAGCAGTGCTTCATCTCCGCCACACTCAGCCCTGCTCCTGTGCCATCCTCGTCAGGAAACCCTCAGGGAAAGTCATCAAAGCAGTAAGTGCAAATCTGTCCCTTTATGTCTATCATTAATCAGTACAGGTGAAGCACAGTTTTTTAATGGACTTACAAATTTTGTACCTTAAAGTATACAGTCACATGCACTTTTTTGAGAGTCCCTTCACTCTTCATCCTCTCATTGGTGCCATACTGCTTCATCTCTTTGCAGCAAGAGGAGTTCTCTCTCACCCCAGACTTCAGAGTGCAAGGAGTCAGGCCAACACAGAACACAGCACAGGTTGGAGTGCCTGCTGATACATCTGTCTCCTCTGATCCCACCCCTGAATCCCTCCTGGCTGCCACCACCTTCAGCCTCTCCCTCACAGATGAACAGAGACGTGCCAAGAATGAGCTACTCTTGCCCCACACCAGGTCAGTGCCACTTCTCTTGTTCATTCATTCCTTGTGAGCCTTGCAAGGGTCAAGCATGGTAGAATTTCCCAATTAATGCTTGTCTTTGTATTTCCCAGGTCTCCTTGTAACTTACTGTGACACCATGCCCTGCCTCACCTTGTCTATCTTCTCCTATGTCTAGTTTTGCCCACTCTTTCACCGTGCCCAATGTGGTTCCCTTGTTCCCTCAGGGTGCAGAGTGAGGGTGGTCAGATCCTCTACACACCAGACCAAGAGGACGACTGGGATGAAGACGACCCAGATGATGACCTTGATATTTAGCAATAGAAGGCTTCAGGTAAGTGATAATGAGGAACATGAGCTTCATAAAACTCCACAACTACCATGACCTGAAGTAAGGCATCACTAACTCTATCCTCTCACAACCACTGCACTTAATTCATCTGCAGGTTTTTATAGATGTGCTTAATTATTATATTGGACAGTATTGACAACATAGAAAATAATACTCAGGCAATGAAAGAAACCAGGAGTCAGGATCACATGTTTATGGACAGAAAATATATTCTTACACTGTACATCGAGACATTCATGTTGCGTCATGCAGGGAACGGACATTTAAGTAAATATCATCATAGCGTCCTGCCTCGTCACTAGCCGAACGCCACGTATCACAGAAGCACACACACATCTCTGTATAAATGCACATCCCCCATCCTCTCTTCTCTCCCCCCCACCCCCACCCCACCTACCCAGCAGATCAGCGTGAATACAAGCAGTCTGTATCTGAAAGTGTTTGTTCCTCCCTCTCACTCACTCCCTTCCTGAACCACAATGGAATGGCCACTGGTACTACATGTAATCTTCTCTTAGGTTTCTATTGTTTCTTTAGGCAGGTATGTTTTTTTTCTTAACCCTGTCAGTCCCCAGTCCTTCACATCACCTGTACTTAAGCTATAATGTTTGAGAAATATACTATTGTCCAAGATTTAGGTACATAATACATGTGACATTCTCTCTCTCTCTCTCTCTCTCTCTCTCTGAAAATGTACAAAGTTTCATTATGTTTTTGTCAATGCTTATTATCTTTATCCACTTTCAAAACAGATAACAAAAAATAATAAATAAGGTGCATACATGAAATTATAAAAAAAAAACACTCATAAAACATACACATCATCCACTCTTGCCATCCTGCTTCACCGGGACTGGTCAGAAACCACACACACACACACCAAACATTTCCTCTCACATACCTCATTCACCTGCCACATTGCTGCCCTTCACATATTCCCCTTCTTTGGTCCAGAGAAGCAATTAGGGTCTGGACACCACCCACCACTGCCTTCTCTTTGACTTCTACCCACATCTGCCTCACTTCACAAAGGGGTAAATATACATATGAGGAGAGCTGGCCACCTTGTACAACCACTTCTGTAATCTGCTGTGTTCAAGTCTTTTTAATGCAGCTATTGCCAGTCAGAATAGGATAAAGAAAGACAATTGTGGTGGAGGATCGTGGAGAATATCTTAAACTACAAAAGCATCATGTATTAGAGTGAGATGAAACTGATGCTGCATCACTGGAAGGAGTAAAAGTGTTGAGTTTACATTGTATGTTAGTTGATGTTTGAGTTTGTGGATTAGTAATTAAGAAACAGAATCTACATTTGTTGTGGCCAGCTCTGTATACATACAAGTACATGTGGGTGGCTGCTCTCTACCTGGGGACTGGGTGCGATCACAAGGACATGTGAAAACACTAAAGGTATATTCTGTACATTACCCTAAAGTGTCATAACACATACAATATATAACTTAAATGTCATGTCTATCTCAGTATTTGTATTTGTCTTAAACACATCAATGTTTACAACAGATGGATAGGAAAAGTTCACCCGTGTCTGGAAGTTGAGGGAAAAGCATACAAGATTATTAAAAATACATATATAATTAGTGTACTTAGAAGAGATATACACAAAAGATATGGCTTGATTAAGCTGACTAAAATGAAAATGCCCTCTGTATTGTTTTGTTATGCTTCCTGGTCTTGCACATTTCACTTCCACAAACTAATCTATCAAGCTTATTGTCAAAGCTAAAGAGAAAACCTCATCATGTAAAGCATGAGTTTGTGTGTGATTACCCAAAAGTGAGGAAGACCATGTACATCACTGTATAGCTAATATCTACACAATTATGACTAAGGGTTGTCCTGCAAAGTGCCCTTGCAGTAATGCATTTTGGTCTTAACCTCTCAGTCTTCAAATATCTGGGAGGTTCAGCTCTTGTGAAATTTGACACCCATTACATCTGAAAATTTCCAATGTTGTTCAAGACGAGTTTTAAGAAACAGAAGATCATGTTGTAGTAAAAATTAGCGGTTAAGACAAAATAATGTTTCAAGGTAACCTCCACTTGCCTTTGTGCCATCAATGAATTGCTGATAAAAGCTCATTACTCTAGATAACCATTTTCTTCCACCTTATTAATGCAAGCAAGATCACCCTTGAATGAAATCAAACCTTAAGTAGTTCAACATTAACTCTTACCCGACTCATCACCAAACACTCAATTTGGCACCATTTCAATACTGCTGCCAGTCACAACAGGTCAATTTCCATCTTTAGAAATTGACTCTTCAAAACCACAAGGACTTCAGTGGCCAGCTCTAACAGCTTGCACACACTGTGAACACCTTCACTCCTATACAGGGAAATACTTCTGCAGTCTTCCAAACATTGGGTGGAATGCATGTTAAGATTTCAGCATAAAAAGAGAAAAGAGTTAATACAAGTGAAAGAGTCTGGACCCAAACTAATTCTTTATGGGCAGAAACTCTTAGTGTACAACAATGGTGAATATAAGTCAATCTGTGCAAGACCTTGACTGGCATGATCTTAATTCTATGAATTCAGACTAGCAAGACAACCTGCTGGGACTGATTCTGTAGTAATGTCTGACACTGATTGCTTTATGTACACACATCTAACACAACATTGACTTCTTGAGGCCCTCCACTAGGCCTGACCCTTAGTGGCTCCTTGGTGATATAACCAGCACACACACACACACAACACTCACGTCTGGCCGTACAACACTAGGGACAACTTAGTGCTCGGTGCTCACTGAGGGACACACGTACAACTGTTTCAATTTCTGGTGGCCACTCAGCAGCAGAGATTCCTGGCAACCTATAATTATGTATTTTTGGCATGTTGACAACACTTCATGTCTGAAGTGAGGTAGCAGTTGTATATTAGACTTAAAAAAATAATTATCATTATCATTTGCAAAAGTTTCATTTTCCCATTCCTTCACTTTCACCACACTTCCCATTTCCATACAAAACTATTAACTATACATTAGACACACTGTCTTCCTCCATCAGGCACTCTGCTCCAATGCCTTCATCAATGCTGATCTCCCTGTTGGCACGACTCTTGTTCGCCTCCCCGCTGTCCACACTCCCCCGACCCGAGTCAAAAATCTCCGGACACTCCAAGATGCCGGTGTCCTCAGGGATGGCCATCACTTTCCGAGCAGAAGCAGAACCTCTCCTTTGGGAACGATCACGGGCCAGTTCACCAAACTGGTTCTCTCTGACGAGTGGTGACAGAAAATTTTTAGTCTTTGGTAAGGATGAGGCACCCTTCTTTAACAGTAATAAGCTTTCCTGACAGCTATCACTAGAGCTAGTCAGCTTCTCAAGGCTGTGTGAGCGCCACATTGGTAGCCTGCGATTGTACCGTGCCCTCAGGAGCTGTGGAGAGAGGGGCAGTATGGGCAGCTTTCTTGAAACATTCAGAGAAGTCCTGCTCACACTGCTGCTGTTACTACTGCTACTGCCCCTTCTGCTGCCACCACCACACATGTTGTTGTTGTGCACCACCGCCCTGGTGATGAATGGATCCTCGCACACAGTGTCCAGGATGCTTGGTGCCGACACTCTCCGGGCCGGCCGGTGTGGCTGTGGAGGTGGCACTGTGCCCTCCAGGTCAGAGTCAGTGTCATCTGTGCTGCCCATCACTGCCCCTACAAGGATATAAAACATTTAATAAATATGCAACAATATCTTAATTTTGTTTTGTCTGCCCAAAGGATGTGTAAGATTGGGCAAGTTCATCAAACACCCTTGCTCATCTTGCTCTACTGAACCTGTGCCACTAACATCACAAATCTATCTTGTCAAGAATCCATCTTCATTATAAAGTCATTATTCCTTCACAAAAAAACAGTTTTAGAATCCCCACCCATGTGCCACAAAGGTTTTGGTGACCTGCTTCTGACACTGTTTAGTTTTAACATTGTTAATATTGTCTACAGTAAAAACATTTCAAAGATAAAACAAAGCATTCAGACCTACAAATTAAGAATATTTTTAAGCTAAATTATGAAAGTAAGTAGTATTAAAAACATCATAACTAATCTATAGTAGTATTAGAAACATCCACATAACAACACTGTACAAGTCATTTCCACCAGTTAATGCGTACTCCTCCTCATCATGTCATGCAACACAATAATATGGTCATCTACTACACGACTCGGGACAATTATTCTACAACACGGAGCATTTCCTTGTTGTAAACAGCAAGGGAGTTTTAACACCTGTAGCAAAGGGACAACATCTTGCTCTCCAGCTCACTATACATAAATTCTAGATTGTGTTACAATTAGATCATGTAAAGATAAATATACAATTACCACGACCATCATAACAGCAAGAATACAGGAGTAGAATGTGGTCTGAAATATGTTGGTGTGAGTGGCTGGTGGTGGTGGTGGTGGTGACCTGAGGACATCACAGAGAGGGAAAGACAAAGAACGGGGAACACGTGAGGGATGTGCAATTGTCAAACCTGCCGAGACACCAGAGAAAGCAAAGTGACAAGGAACTGCTCTGGCATGATGACAATCTGCAGATGTACGGGCAGGAAACAGAATCAAGACACGGACTCTGGAAACAACGGGATTTGTTTGAGTGGCAACCTTCCAGGAGACTCAAGCCAGACAGGGTGAGACATTGCAGTGTGAGGGAGGACAGTCATGCACTGGCAAGACCAACACAGTAAGCTGGAGATGCTGAGAAACAGACATGTGATGGGGGTCAGGCAGCACAAGTGACTACAAACCAGGCATTAGTGAGAAAACACCTGACATACCTGACTCCACTTCCCGTTTAGCAAGTGCTGGAGAAGGTTCATACAAACAGCAATCTGCAAGAGGATGTTACGTTCTGAACTTCCTCAAAAACTGGCCTCAGCGAGCTCCTGGGCAGTGAACTTTCTCCCGTGACTCATGACTGAGGTTATATACAGAGTGAAGAAAGAGACTGCTCCAAACTCATGCATAAAATAGACCATTATATCCCAGGATGTGAGGAGAGCCAAGCTAGCAAACAAGAGGAGAGGTCTTGGGTTCTGGGAATGCAGAGTGCAAAGGTACAGCTGCAAATAAGGCAAAACGTGTCTCCAGCTTGGCACACACCACAGGAACCTTGGAAGTCTGATGGTTGTGTTCGGATCACTTAAAGTCAAGCACAAATAAACATTCAGAGTCCATCAATCTTAGGCTCATTCTCAAGTGCTTTATTCTGTCCTAAGGACCTTTATTAGTTTAGGCCATGGAGATGATCTATGTTTTTTAAGTTTCTTACCCATTAATGTTGCAAATTCTTTATTACTAGAATAATGAAAACATTCCTGAAACATGTAAATAATTTCCACAGAAAAACATTTTCAGAATACAGATATTATTCAAATCAGTGTGACCAATTCACACATAAGCACGTAAAGCTTCACCTTGTGTGACAAACTGACTGATTTTGGCATCTCTGTTTTGCCAAGACACCAAGACATTCCAAGCACCTGAACCTCACACATATTACTACCAAGACAGCAAGTAATGACCTTAGCCCAGCACCAAATGGGTTTGAGAAATGTGTTGAAGATAAATGATGATTATGTGATGCATCACAACCAAAGCAACCAACCCACCTCTACATCACCTCCAATTTAAGGAAGTTTTGCTATTTGTCTAAATTCTCTAATTGAAACAAGTGTTAAAGTGTTTCCCCGATTACTCATGTGGGTCCTAAAGGTGTATATGGTAAAAGTCATGAATATGTTTTTATGTGTAGGAAAGCTGCCTCTTCCAAACAAGTCACAACATTCACCTGAGTCTTGTGACGGCTTCCTGGCACTGAAGTTGTAGCCTCGCAGGGGAATCCCCTCACACTCGGTGAGCTGCAGGAGTGGGGGCAGGGGAGTCAAGGTACCTGATATGGTCTTGATAGGAACTGGGTTGCACCCTTTGTTGAGAGTGTTTGCAGCAAGAATTTCCTGCTGCTGCTGTTGCTGCTGCTGCTGCTCATCACTGTCCCGTTGACGGAGAGATGAGAAGTCCAGCACACTTCCTACATAACAAAGAAATATTGTTGATGACGCAGAACATCTAATACTAGCATTCTTTCTAGTAATAAAATAAAAATTGAAAAGTAACAGTGAAATCTAAATATTAAAGTATGGACCCTTTCACAGAAGATAGCTACATCTCTAAAAGAGTCAAATGAAGAAAATACCAACTATAAACAGGAGGATAGTAAACAGTAAGAAAGTAAGAAAGAGTTGGGGTAAGGAAGGTTACTAGCAACGACAAGTAACTAAGAAGAGCAACATGCAACAAACAGATAATGCTGTCACTTATCTGTGGAAGACAAAAGTAAGGAGTAATTTACCTGTGTTAGAGTTGAGAGTGGAGGCGTGGCGGTGACAGCTCCTCCTGCGTGCCCGGCTGCTGCTGGGACACACGCATGCCAGCACCTCCTTCCTGATGCTGCGGTTGTACAGGCCGTACACGATGGGGTAGAACACGCTGGCGGTGAACAGGAGGAGCGTGGAAGTGACCTGTGGGAGTATGGGTTGATCAGATTGTTGAACTAGTAACAGAGGACTGATTCCTGAACAGACCACATTGAACATGTTAACGGACGAATTACAGTACAAGCCATGCAGTTACTCACAGTGGCCCAGTGAGGAATGAGATCAGTGCGCTGCGGCCCCAGCACTGCCTCCACCACCGCCAGGGCTGTGTACGGTGCCCAGGTGAACACGTGGGTTCCAACCACCACACACACAGTCCTGAAGCAACACCACCAAATGAGTAAAACATTATTCATTGATTTGATGACAGATGGCTAAGTCAGCACATGAGAGAGAGAAAACCATTACACTGTACCTGAAGCCTTTGGCAGGTGATGCCTCCCAGCTCCAGGAGGGCTTGCGGCCACCAATGCTCAGCTTCTTCCTGATGGTGGATGGCCGCATGGAGATGTTGCTCTGCGCTCGGCGGAGGCACGGCCGCACCAGCTGAGATCGCTGCTGCTGGACCAGGGAGGAATGTCAGTAGTGCTATCAGCAATCTTCTGCAGCTAAGCATGGCAATCTCAGCATGAAAACAATACTATATTGTGAGTGGTTAAAGACAGAAAAGAAATCCAGACTAAAACAAGAGTACATCAATACATTCCCTAACATTGTAGCAAGACTTCAGGATGAAAGCAGAGATCTGCAGTCAAACATCAGAGAATATGGTACTCTTGGTTCAGCCTGAGCTTCCTTTCTGCCTTCCCTGCTGGCTTATCTCATCTTAGTCACAGTGCACTACATGTAATATCTTGCATATGGCAAAAGGCACAGCTTGCCAAACACAAGAACAGCAGGCCATTACTTTCAGTAAATGCAGCAGACAGTCAGCAACATAAATATAACTGTGCTTATACCTACAGTCTCAGAGAAAAGTGAGACATTAATGAGGCCACTAAACACATTAGGGTAATGACACATAATTGCAGCTTTCACTACAGCATTCCAGGGCAAGCAGAGTAGGCTGCAGCACTCACTCACTCACTCACTCACATCAAGGCAACAAGGCAAAGGAAACAAAACTCCACTGACAAGATACATGAACCTTCCCACCTCACCTTTGCTGCATTGGGTATCTACAACAACTGCATGGAGGTAAAGGATCTCTAAACTACACTCTACTGTGCAGAAAAAATACTTCAAGCACTAATGAAACAATTATCCAACAGAGTTACCGAGTAATATATTTTTTTCCCAGTGTTCACATGAGTTGTGAAGTCTCATCAATTTGTCATTCTTTTATTTATGTATTGTTTTATTTATGAATTGTCTTCTACAAAATAAACAGTAAAACTTTTCACCAGATTAATGAAGTGATTTACTGCAACATCATCAATGCTATCAATCATTATCATTCCTGTCTCTATGATGAACAGCAACACTTCACTCTAAGCATCAAGTTCCATTTCCACGCAAGGCTGGTGAAGAGCAGAACACAGAGAGTTCTCAGCCAACAAAAACTTATCACTTACTACTATGTGCATAAATTACTGCAGCAGATTAGTCAACAGTAAAACAAGAGAAACACACGAACAAATGCATCACAAACAACAACAACAACAAGAGCAAGAGCAAGAATCGTTCAAGCTACTGACATTCCCTCCCTGACTCACTTGACTGAACGACAGAGAACGGCCACATTCTGCCAGCCTCCTTTTTGGCACCAGAGTGGCACCACCAACCTCAGAGACCTGCAAGAAGTGGCACCCTCACCACTTGTATTCAAACACAGAAAAACACACAAACATACATACACACACGCACACACACACGCACACACACACACACACACACACACACACACACACACACACAGGCACTCACACACAAATATATACACACACACAGTCACTCACCCTATTTACTCCATTTATACTGCGGCTCCGATTAGGAATTACTGAGCCTGCCTTGGGAACCTCCAGGCCAGACACCAGCAGAGTGGGAACCGGCAAGGATGGAGCATCTGGGCCACTCCCGAGCGTCTTCTGCCCTGTGTCGAGACCCGTGCCATTCCCCACCACGTGCCCATTCACTCTGGGGAGGGTCAGTTCCTGTGGCAGTGTGGTGCCATTTCCAGGAGGCACTTCCAGGCTGGTGGTGCTGGGTGGTGCTGGGACCTCCACACACACTGAGGAGGCGTCTGGAGTGATGGTGGACCCTCTGGACCCTAACACAGTGCCAACATGTATACGACGGCATTTGTTTCTTGCGACCTATAAGAGGATAAAAAAATTGTAATATACACCCATGATATGCACAGTCATGTCCCTTGTGACAAAGCAAAATCAGCTGACCTCACACCTGCTACACATGGCAAGCATGAAGACCACCACCACCACCACTGTATCCCTTTGTGTTGTAAAAGGGAACTATGCATGTTAATGGGATGAAGGTCAGTGAGTCCACCTCTTTACTTTTATTCTTGTCATCTAAAGAGGATATCAGTTGGTAGATTGATCAAGTCATTACTGGTATGAGAGGATTAGCAAAATCATCTAATTTCTATAAAATAAAGTAAATATAGTTGGCTCTCTACTACATGAAGCAGTTTTCCTACCTATATTTGTGACATAAATGACATACATCACCTATACCTGTACCTATTATTATTATTATCAAATGAAACAAACAAAAAACTAACTTCTTTCAACAACTGTTCATCTCCTTACTTTCCTCTTACCACAACCCATCACAGCACATCCTCCTTCTTTCAGACCCCACACCGAGCTACAATTATAACAGAGTCTCCTTTCCTACACAAACCACACTTTTCATTTTTACCAAAGTCCAAACCTCTTTTCTTTAAAGCTTATTCCCTTCTTTCTCCCTTCCCTACACCTCCTCTTTCAATACAATACCTTAGCAAACTTCCCTTCTTCTCTCCCTTCCTATTCTACCTTACAACAATCCTGCCCCAACCTGACCCAGCTTCCCTTCCTCCCTAGCCACAATGCCTCCCTGCTCCCTCTCACCCACCTGCAGAATGAAGTAGTAGCAGATGAGCATGATGACAATAGGCACAACAAACACACTCAGCACCCAGATGCTTGTGTAGGAAGGGGAGCTGTCCCATGCCACCCCACATCGCCCCTCTGGCCCATGGTGCTCATATCTGCAGGAGGCACAGAAGGGGGGAATTGATTGATTGAAAGAATAGCACCACAACAACAGTGTCATATAGTGATTAGAAGAAAACTAACCATGCAGAAAAGTACAATTCCTATGGCAACTACAGTTATTATAATTTCTACTGTACAAATGTCATGAAATTAAATATGGACTTGATAATTCTCCCTCTCTCTCTCTGGCATTAGATCTCATGGCTAGAAATTTCTCTACTATTACTATGATACTAAAGGAGAGAGAGAGAGAGAGAGAGAGAGAGAGAGAGAGAGAGAGAGAGAGAGAGAGAGAGAGAGAGAGAGAGAGAGAGAGAGAGAGAGAGAGAGAGAGAGAGAGAGAGAGAGAGAGAGAGAGAGAGAGAGAGAGAGAGAGTTGCAAATCCCAGACTAGCAATGGTATGCAATCCTTTCATGGGTGTTAAAACTCTAGCAAAGCCCTCCTTAATCTAATCCTTCCCATGAGTCTGCCTGGCACACTCTCTCATCCCCTCCCTCTTCCTTTATCCTGGAGAGAGAGAGAGAGAGAGAGAGAGAGAGAGAGAGAGAGAGAGAGAGAGAGAGAGAGAGAGAGA
>CM035201.1:4666414-4676828 GCA_020233015.1 Callinectes sapidus | reverse complement strand
TGTGAAGCGTCATTGTATCAAACGGGATTCACTTCTCGGTTTGCGAATCGTTCGAATCGTTGAGTTCAGAGAGCGAGATGGACTGGAGGAGGAGGTGAGCGGGGACTGACGAGGGCGTGGATGCGTTGTTGTTCACTAAGTAAGCCATTCATCTTTTCAAACTCTTATATTATAGTTAGTGGAAGATTATTTAAGTGACCATTTCCTTAACATAATCTTACCATTCACAGGTCGACATCAAGAACTGGAACTCCAGCAACAACAACAACAACAATGACACCCTGACTAGTCCTTCCAAATCCAAAAAGTTCCTGCCCTCGGTCAAGGCACTCAGGAATCAGTTTGAGGCCGGGAAGACGTCCAATGGCAAACCAGAAGCCAACGGCAGCATCACCACCAATGGAACCAATGGACAGACACTTAGCCGGAAGTCATCATCGTCCTCAGTGGCCAGCAATTCCCAGGACATGGCCAGTACTGCCACCATCACCACCCTCCACTCGCCCACCGCCTCCGTGGAGGGCCTCGGGTCGCCATGTGTTCCAGAGGATGGTCCAGGAAGCAGTGAACCAGTGGAGCCAATCTTCAATCAGTTCCGGAAAGTGGATCAGGAACTGCGGGAATTGATGAGCAAGCCCCACTCCACTTCAGGCTGGGACCCGGTGAGCCTTAAATTTGTGCTCTCTCTCTCTCTCTCTCTCTCTCTCTCTCTCTCTCTAAAACATATTCGCTATTTGTAAATTTGAAAATAAATGAGTTGTATTATATTCACTGAATTTGTTGCATCTTATTAGTAGAATGCTTTTATTTGGAATCTCTCAATGATTATTTCCTTGTGTATCCTTTTATGAATTCCAATGGAGGAATTTCATCCATCGTAACTGAGTTTTTTCCCTGTCCCTGCAGAGATCACTGCTGAAGCGCCTTTATTATATCCCCGAGGCACCAAAGATACAGAGCCAAGGCACCACATACGTCAACATTGAAGGCTACCTGGAGAAGCTTCCATCCGGCCGCAAGAAGGCCACCTTCTGGAACGCATGGAAGAGGCGGTACTTCATGGCAAAGAACGGGATCCTCTATTACTATCAGGTGTGTTTTTATTGTGCTCAAAAAAGAATTTCAAGTAGTAGCAATTTGTATTTTGTATGAAATGTCAGTATGATAATACATCCCTTATTCATTTCTCAGATGACAAAAGAGGTGGTTTTTGTCATCTTTATATGTATGATAGGCTATAATGCTAATCAAATTCATGGACATTATATGTTATTGTGGTGATTTATCATGATAATATCAGGTTATGAGTTCTCCAGTAATTATTTTTCCCACATTATTGATTTGTTGGTATCACCAATACTTTTGGTTTTGAATTAATGATGGTCATAATTTATCATTTTTGTTTTTGGAACATGAGCATGTTAAGAAAAGAAAGAAAAAGAAAAAAATTGTTACTGCTTTTAAAACCTTACTTTTCCTTTGAAAAAAAAAAAAAATAGCATAAGCATAGAATTTTAAGTTTTCTGAGATTTTTTTTTGGGGGGGCGTTTCTAAGATAGATACAATTTTTTAATTAGAAATATTTTTTTTGACAGTATTGAAATGTTGGATTTACGAATTCATTGGTTATTGGACAACGAATTTATCACCAGTTATTGATTAACGATTACTGCCAATAAGATTATCACTATTCATTTATGTGCCCGTTATCATGAATTATTTCATGATTGCACTCAGCTATGGTAGACATTAAGAAGAATAAAATAATAGAGGATGAGGTCACTACTCTGCCTCTGAGTGACCCTTTACAATATGTGTAGAGAATATGAAGACAAAATTCTTCCAATCTGATTGCACAATAGGCAATAAGCCAGTTTTTCCAGCACAGCCATCAGTTATACAAATAATAGCTTTGATTTAATGCAGAGCTCCACCTTCACCCCACAGAGTGCACAGACAGACAAGCCCAGCATGAAGATGACTCTGATGGGGGGCAAAGTGGAGTGCATGGAGCCAAACATGGTTGGTGTGGATGACGGGGTGAGTAGTACTGTTCCTCCCACTGCTCTTGTCTGTTTCCTCCAGCATGTTACTGTATAGAGGTGATCTATAGTTTGCATGTGAAGTCAGTTGAAAGTTGTCAAAAACCTACAGATGAGCTCATTTGAGTTGATTTAGAACAGTCTAAATACTTCACAGTTTTTCTTTTATTGTTTCTGGGTGGTCCAGACTTTTAACTGACTGCACACATATACTACATACATAATAGAGCTTTCCATGGTGGTGTATGGGCAAGTTCCAGATTCTAAGGTTGGACTGGTTTTCTGTCATTGTTAGGGTGGGTTGAGGTCTGTGCCTGATAACACAACAGAAGCAACATGTGTCTTCAGAGGATATGGGAACTAATTTTGGAATGTAAGGTTATTTTGGTGACCACTATTTGGGAAAGTCTACAAAGAGCACTTGGTTGTTTCGATGGGAGAAAAATCTATGGGTGATGCTGGTTGATTCCTTAAGAGTACTTGGAAAGCACTTGATTGATGTCATTTTTTGTAGTTTTAGTGAGGCTGTATATGTCAAGAATATGATGAATTCCTCAGTGGCTACAATATTCTTCAAAGAAAATCCAATATATTCCTCAATCAAGGACTTCTTATACTTTTACACATCCCTTCACCTTTATGGGCACCTGCTGTAAATAGTCTGTCAGATATTATTGTTATTTGTAGACCTAATACAATTTAGAGAACACGTGCTGATTGCCAGATTGTTCCAGTAGTAAGCTTCATGGTCACAGTGCGGTAGCTTCCTGACAAACAAACCACAAAGAGTAACTTAGAGAGAACAGTCCATACATACAAGTACAGTTCAGCAGCCATAGTGACTATAAGCACCCTACACTTATGCATTGGCAAAGACTGCTAATATTTGCACTGTAAATACACAACAGCATGTTGTAATAAAGCTTATCATGGAAATAGGATCTAAGCTTTTATTTTATGAACAGTATATAATATTGCATTATTAGAATAGTGTTGATTTTAATATTTACTACCCGAGCAAGAATTCATTAATATATGAGTGTATTATAAATATGCATTTTGAATTATAAAGTTGCATAGTATTGTGTTCAGACAATTTCTCGAGAAATGTGTACAAAGATTTGTGTACTAACCAGATAACTAACTAATCAGCAGATATTCATGTCCCTTTCTCTCCTTAACCTTGCTTGCCTGCCTTCAACATGTTAATCATCTATACATTATTCTTTGGAGTGTGCTTTAAGATCCTGTAATCTCCCTGCTTGGCTCGTCCTGTTCCCCTCACTCACTGGGACGAGCCTTGCCCTCACCTAGCCCCAACCACACCCCTTGGGTCCAGCTCACTTACTAACGTTCTTGTTCTCCTCTTTGGTGTTGTCTCCCTCCTCAGGGACGTGACAATAAAGCCTCCAACATGCTCGGCATTGATGACGGGGTAAGTCTCCAGTGCTCTCTGGGTATAATCCTAATGCCTGCTTCAATAACTCAACATGTTCCATTAACTCTTGCTTTGGTGACATGTCTATCATAATCAAATAAATGGGAAGACCTTTTTTCAAAAATATTTAAAGGTATATTAGCTACATAGAGAAATGTTTCTATGAATGCTTTTGTTAGCCTTTTATTGCACTGTATATAATGTTTTAGATTCTTGATGCTAAGTGAATAGCTCCACTGGAGTACATGCATATTGTATATATTTGTGGGTTTAGAAATTACAATGATTACCAGAATACAGTTCAGAATATTTGCTGTTTGTGATTGGTACATTAAATAATGCTTTGAAAATCTTTAAAAAACCACCAGTTATAATGTTCCATTGTGAAAATGATGCATCAGTTTATGTTGTGGGTCTGTCAAAAACCAAGTAGAGAAGAATCTTCCACAATATGGCATCCTTTACACCACTGAATTTTTTCTGGTGGTTTAGTTCCTTATATCTCTTCCCTCACACATCCTGCTCCACCCAACAGAAGGGTCACTATGTGGTGGTGCGCTGCAGCTCCCGGCAAGAGGCTGAGCGATGGCGTAGAGCATTGGAGACACACACAGTGGAGGACTTTACCAGCCAGTATGTGCAGCCATGGCCCATGCCCACCAACCCTACATTGTTAAGGGACACCATCATTGTAGACATTGGCTCAGCCTCTATCAGGGCTGGGGTTTTAGCTTCACAAGGTAAGGAGTCTTCCAGATTATCTACATACATAATTCAGAACAGTTTGCTGTTTTGGTATCCATAAACAAAAAAGTCTTATTTTTGGATTATATTTCAATGTAGTTCAAATATTCTAACCACCCTTTTTTTCTACAGCCACCCTGCCACAAGTTTTCATACCATCAGTGATGGCCAGTGGGCGAGAGGGCCGAGGACAGGTCTGGGGCATGGATGCTCTTGCCCCTGATGTTCGTGCTTCCTCCTCGCTAACCTTTCCCATCAGGCCAACGCACAAAATATCAAAGGCAAGGGTTTACTTGAGAGGTTCTTTGAAAAGAAAAAACTGAACTGTGATAAACTATAGAGGTTTACTGTATTTGCATGCATAGAAAATGGGTGCATATCTACTCGGGATATTGTAAAATGAAACTTACTGATCCTGTAGCAGACACAAGATATTAAAGAACAAGTATCGTAAATGATATTATGTATTATGTAATAGTGAATTGGATAACAAAGAATACCTGTATTCAGAAACAATGATTACCATCAATTATTTTAATTTCTTTTTTGAAAGTCAGAGGTAATTTCATGCTTGACAATTATATAAATTGTAACAGATAGCCTTTTGCAAATTTTTTCATCAACTGAAAACACTGAGCATCTCACATTAGTAATAAAGTTCATTGCTATGATTTAATATTTCATCTCCTCTTTCTCCTCAGTATTCTGTGGACCTGAGTGCTGTCTCAAGTCTCCTGCAGAAGGCCTTTGCAGAACTCAAGGTGGACCCCAAGAAATACCACATCCAGCTATCTGTGCCGAGAGTCCTCAACACCAACACTCAGGCTGAGCTCCTGCGCGTGCTTTTTGACAAGTTCGGCGTTAGGTCGATCAATCTCACTCATCAGTCCATCTTGGCCCTGTATGCCTATAATGCCACTTCTGGTATTGTAGTGGATGTTGGGGAAAGGATGGACATTGTGCCTGTTATTGACGGTAAGTGGATTTGTGGAGAAATATTAATACATATATGTACAGTAAAACAGTACAGTGGGAAAAAGTAAGGAAGAGTTACTTGCATAAACTGAATTTCAAGTTTACGTTAAGCAAAAAATACTTTCACTCTTACTCTGCTCATGGGCTGTATTTTTTCTCGGTGTTATATTTAGTTTCTCAGACTGTCACAATTTCAGAGTGTTTTACAATTTTCAGTGTCTTATAAATCAAACAGTCATGTAGTTTTTTCACATGTCCAGCTGGTAGTTACATTTACTAGCATAGTTTTAGGAGGGGTATTTCTGAATGCACCACAGAAATAGGCATGCAACACACTTGAATCTATATCCATGAATTCCAGTGCTTATTCATATTTTTAACTATCAAAGCCATCCTCATGCATTTGCCAGTATTCCAGGCACAACTTTTTAACTAGAACTTGGATATACATAGTTCTATCCTTTTAATTTATTAAATACAACACTTACTCAAGTAATAATATAATTTCAATGTTAGAGCTAGGTCAGAATAACTAAATCAGTTTATTTATTTATCCACAATATAATTTAATGAACTTTTTGTGGCAGGCTACATCGTGGACGGAGGCGTGTCTCGGGTACCCTATGGGGGTTACCGCATCCTGGACCACCTGCGTCAGTTCCTGTACATGAGGAACATCTCCTGCATCAATGAAGTGGAGAGCTACATTATCAGACAGGTAAGTGTTCATGGCCTGCAAAGGCTTAAAAATCATCATATTCTAATGGAAAGAATCGAAGTATGCTAGGCTTGGACAGTAAAATGGATGTCTTTACCATGGTTATTTCTTTATCTGACTGAGTACAAAGTTCAAAGGAAGAGGCATGTTTTAATTGTTATATTAGTTAGACCTCTGAATATTTTAATCTACAATACTTTTATTTTACCTAATGACCTGCCTAGTAAAGTTACATTGTTTATAACTAGTTTGGAAACAAAAAAAATCACAAGCTGATATTCCGGAACTAAGTTGTTCATATCCATACATACAGTTGTATCTACAACAGAAAACTACAAATGTAGATTCCGAGGAGGTGCATCAGGTTTCTTTCATGATACATTCTAATTTTTGGTAACCCATGAGGCCTGAAATTACCAATAATCTGAGATTCATCATGTACTTTACTTTCTAGGTGCTGGAGAACATCTGCTACTGTGCCCACCACTACAACACTGAGAAGGCTCGTTGCACTAAAAATCCTGAAAACTTTGAAAAGAGTGTATCCTTAGCTGAGTACTGCACCAAAGATTGGCCCTACGAGTAAGTAGCTTTGTACATAAAAGTACTATCTTGTGTTCATCAGCTAGTGACAAACATATGAAATATCAATGATGAAGTAACTTCAAGAAATTACTAATTTACTGGACATAATGATATTGATTATATATATCATCTTACTTTACTCAGCATGGGAAGTGGATTTTCCATTAAGACCACACATGATATACAGCAATCATTGGGCAGACGTGCCACACATTTGCATTAACATTCTAAAAAAAAATTTTTTCAGGTCCATTTCCCTAGACTTCGGCCGTTTCCAGGCCACAGAAGGTCTCTTCAACCCTGATGCCTGGGGTCTGGATCACCCTGGCCTCCACAAGCTAGTCCACAAGGCCATCATGGTGGGTCCTCACTATGTACACTGTTTTTTTTTTTTTTTTTACTATTTACTATTGGTAAGATTCAAGAAGTTACTTAGAAAATGCTAGAGTGGAGTCACATGCATCCTTTGCCTCTCTGAACTTAGATAGCCTAAAAATTCAAGTTACTAAGACCAGAAAAATATATTGGAGTTCTGCAGCAGTGACAAGAGCAAAACGATGTGACATAAGACTCCACTCTTGAAGTTTTCTTGTATTTTATCTTGGGTTAATTTTTTGATGAACTTATTATTCTAAATGGCCTGCATGTCATTTGTCAACACTTACTAACCCCTTAATCTCACCACTATGGCCCTCTCAGCATGTCTTGTCTCTTCTCACCCTTCTGAATCCAGTCACTTTTCATCTTCACCCAGTCTTCTTTCTTTCACCTCAGTCCTAGTTTTGCTTGCTTGTAACAGATTCCTCCCTGTGGGTTTAAGATAACATCAAAATATCCTGAATTACCTGAACAAATTTGTCTTCTTCACTGTACACTAATCCCAGAACTACTGATTGTGAATTTTCCTGTTAATATGTTGTAATGTCATACGTACAGCACAAAACTGCCTTCTCTCCTTTTTTTCCTGGTCTTTAGAGAATACAATCAATGTTAACCTCTGAATTAACAAAAACTTGGTTAAATGTCATTAAAAGTATTTAAAGATGGCATGTGTTTTCTACACATCCCATTCATCTATAAGCTAGCTTAATCTATTTTTTCTCAAAATACTATTACAATTTGTATAATAAACACGAGCTATTCCTCACCTAATTACTTTTCTATATTTAACTACTCTCTCACTCTCAACAAAAAAAAGGCTGAAGTACACTTACCTCCCATATTAGTGTTCACCTAAAACTCTCAATCTCAAGTGTGATAATTGCACTCCATTTCTTGCATACAAGGTGTCTTTGTTATAGACTTTGTCCCAGGTGTTGGTAAATTTCCATCCATTACTTTTCCAATGAAGTGACTGTAATTCACAGCAAAACTCTTAAACAGCAACTCGGGTGCAGCACCAAGTCTCCTTTTGCTGGGTGTTCTCTTTTTCCTAAAGACTCTTCCTCCATTGAGCAGTGGGAAAGTTCTCATATGTGTAGATTCTTCTTTTACTGGCTTCAAGTCCTAGATGGATTATTTCGGCATCTGCAAAGTAGTAGTAGTAGTGTATGCTCCCATTAATATATTTTAAAGTTGTAAGCATTTGAAAAATATGTGGACTTCCTCTTCTGCTCATTTCATTTACAGATACACTTTTTAACCCTTCACCATGTAAATCACATTCAACTTTAAAAAGATAAATTCTTTAAATGCAAAATTATGGAAAAACTATTTCTTCCTCTCTTACACTGTGTTCTGAAATTTTAGCTTCAACCTATTGAAAATACCAACAACAGTTGTGTCTGCTAGCTTTCTCTTTAGAACTTGTAGTCACTAAGTCTTATCACTCACCAACATCTGTCTGCCTCACAGGAGTGCAGTATGGACATCCGCAAAGAAATGAGCCGAAGCATCTTCCTTGCTGGAGGCGTGACACAGCTCCCTGGCCTGGTGGACCGTCTCACCACTGAGCTGGACAACCTCACCCCACCTGCCATCAGACCTAAGGTAATGCAACTACATACTTAAAAAGTTACTTTGACATTATTTACATTTTAGTAGGTATATAGCAAACATTCCAAGTCAATAAAGTACATAGTATTCTTTCCATTTACTGAGGGCATTTCATTACACATCAAAGCACATGAAAACCTCCTCCTCTTTACATTCACAAACTACGCACGAGCTTGACCTGTTTGTTATCCTGACAGGTTCATGCATCGCCTTACCGCTACCACGCTGCATACATTGGCGCCTGTGTGTTGGCCGAGTCACCAGCCTTCACCCAGTCTAGGATCTCCCAGGAAGACTGGAACAAGCACGGCAACTCAACGCTTCGCAAGTGGTCACTCTGAGCATTCTTCAGTATTTTGCAAAACCACAAATGCATGGCCATGTCGAAAGTCTTGGATCTAGTACACTGAAAGAGAATCACAATATTAACCTTATGCAAATCTGTATAGTGTCCTAATTAGTATTTGCACTTGCAAACCTGTATTTTTCTATAACTTGCTGAAATAAATAAAACCGAACATATACATACGTGCCTTTTACTTAAATAAGTGTTATATATTGTGTGATACATGATAATTACTGTGAATATAGTGTCACTGCTATGCAAACACTATCGATGACAAGCACTTCAGATTAGTAGTAACCATGTATGGCACACTGGATCTTCACAAGTGCCACTAAAAAGTGGAATGTTGCTGCTGGTTGGTTACTGATGGAATGGCATTCAATGGCAGGAACTAGAGCTAGTTTTCTATAAAGTAGAAATGACTGTAATATGAACATTATATTAATCAACAGTTGATCAGTACATGGTATATCTTTATAAATTGCGTAAAATGTAATAGCATCAAAGGCAATATAAAATCAATCAATCAATCAATCAATCAATCTCTCTCTCTCTCTCTCTCTCTCTCTCTCTCTCTCTCTCTCTCTCTCTCTCTCTCGCTCTCTCTCTCGCTCTCGCTCTCTCTCTCTCTCTCTCTCTCTCTCTCTCTCTCTCTCTCTCTCTCTCTCTCTCTCTCTCTCTCTCTCTCTCTCTCTCTCACGGGTTTTTCTCCATTAATCCACACGAGGACACCTACTTCACACACACACACACACACACACACACACACACACACACACACACACACACACACACACACACACACACACACACTCCTCAGGCCTCTTCACATGGGCTTGCAATTCGTAAATACACACTCAGTCTTATAAGGTAAAAATAAAATAAATACCAAAAGAAATAATGTCAATAGAAGAAGAGCGAGAAGAGGAGTGTTATATATGAGTGGTGTGTGTTGTTGTTGTTGTTTGTTGTAATCTTGGTATTGCCGACAGATGCTCCACAATGACTGTTCTACAACTCTGCCTAGTACCCAGCCCAGTTAAAAGTGATGGAGCAAGCACACAGCCCTGCCTCACCCCTCTATTCACAGGGAAGAAGCTGGACACACCTCCTCCACACTTCACAGTACCCACAGTCCCACAGCACAGGCCAGTTAATACACCAATAATCCTTGCAGCAAATAACCCTGCAGTTCTGGAGGATCCCCCAACGAGGATATGGTCGATCTCCTTCGCTATTCCTCCCTATTGCTATGCCAAGTCCAGCGGTGCAGTGCTGGGGGAAGGGAAGGCACAGATGGGGAGAGACAGAGGGGGAATGAGCTATGGGAGGTACAGGGCATTCACTCCTCACTTGGAAAGGATCCACCCACTACCAGAGTAATAATGATAATAATGATAATAATAATAATAATAATAATAATAATAATAATAATAATAATAATAATAATAATAATAAAGACTGGAACAATAACAATAACAAAAATTCAATCCTTTCCACTCTTACGTTACGAACCCATAATTTTCACCAATCATTCTCTCTCTCTCTCTCTCTCTCTCTCTCTCTCTCTC
>CM035201.1:4643881-4664673 GCA_020233015.1 Callinectes sapidus | reverse complement strand
AAGAAGAAGAAGAAGAAGAAGAAGAAGAAGAAGAAGAAGAAGAAGAAGAAGAAGAAGAAGAAGAAGAAGAAGAAGAAGAAAATCACTTGAAGAATACAAATCCCAAATCACCACAATGTCGCAGACTTCAAGATTAATTAAGGAAACAAGTACATAAGGTAAGTACACAAATAATTTCTCTTCTGTCCCTCTTCACTTCACGACAAGCACGTATTTTTAAAGAAAGAGGTGGTGTGTGTGGGGTGTGTTAGTTTCCGGTGGTTTTGTGCGCGCGCTCTGCGAATAGATAGATATGACGAAGCAAATGTGCGTGTCTGCTTCTTTCTCGCGGGTGGCCCCATCACCCGCGACATGTGAAAGACGGCTAAGAGAAAAGATTTAGGAGAATGACCCTAAACACTGAACCCAAAGAAGGACTCAAGAAAAATCAAGAACAGAGCAATGTAAAAATCTTGAAAAATAGAGGAAAACGGAGAAAAAAACACGGAAAAACACTCCAAGAAGTTACTAAGGCCAAGCTTTCCGAGTCATTGATAGGAGGTGCCGTTGTAAAGGCTATACCATCACATCACATCACACAAATTACGTCAACATTAACTATAACAAGGGTGGTGGGTGTAGGCGTGTAGCAATACGTTCTGGTTTGATAAGTGAATGTGTGGTGCTGATATTAATCCTCCGGTGACGTAGGTTCTGGTGGTGTTGAAGAGGAAACAGCAGAGAGGATGGAGAAGGCGATACTAGTTGATAGAAGTCCAGCAGGAGATACAACTGACACTGCCATGGAGGGCACGAGTGAAGGCGCCCCTGGGAACCCCGCGGCCCTGGAGGTGAGGTGTTGTGTTGTTGTGTCAAGTGGTGCCTGTGAAGAGTGCCAGGCTGGTATTAATGTTGGTCTGTGCCACACGACTCCTTTGTTGTGACGTCTTATCCCCAGACTTACCCACACCTAACCTAACAATCCTGCAACACACTGTCTGGTTTAGCATATCATTATTCATTTAGTATCGTGGTTTATCATTCATTTCTGACAGGTAGTGTACTGATTGGAAATGTTAATATTAAGAACAACAACCTGACAGTGGCCAAAATCATCTAGTATTCATTGTACAGATCTGTAATAGAACCTTGTTTTCCATCGGTCCTTATCAGTAGCGCATGACACAACTGCTTATTGTGGTAATGTACCCAAAGATATCTTTTTAAGTGATACCTTCCAGAGACTCATGCCAACATCCCCGATAAAATAGAGAAAATTTAGATGGGTTTTCTTTCATGTTGACTTGGTTTTCTTATCCCCTTTGGTGGTTTGGTTTGGTTTCAGACTGACAGTGGGCTGGATCTGCTTTTCCCTCTGTACTCTTTCCTACGGGGCACCTGCCAGGAAGCTGTCTGTCGTTTACTTATTGCAACCTTCAGTGATGCCCAGTATGTGAAGGAAAATATTGGCAAGTGTGTTAAGTTAGACATGACACTCTTTAATTTTTTTTGTCATATTAATCAGACAATTAAGAATATGAGAGAAGACAAGACCTCAAAGAAAAGTAACCCCAAAAACCCACTATTATCTTTCCAAGCACCTTGCTCATATCAGCAGAATGACCACCAACGGAGGCAACAGTCTCATCGCCATGCATTTCAGCACAAAGGTCAGCAGTGTCCAGCTCACCCACATACAAGTCAGCCTCAATCACCAGCCAAATGCCAACAATCAGCAGCGCGGTGTACGGCTGGCCAACAGAACAAATGGCCATTGGAAATACAAAATGTGCACGAGAAAGAAAAGATACTCGTCAAGGTAACTGTGGGTAAGCTGCTTCACAAGGATGAGACTGTATTTAAGGTCCTGCAGGAGCTGGACCTGAATTTTGTCCTGAGCATTCTTTTACATGAACTCATAGGTTTCAAATTCGATGAAAAACTAAAAGATGCTCTTTGCAAAATGAAAAAAGTTCGGAAAACATTGGTCCATGCTAGATATAACTTTAGTGACGTTGAGTTTGATGAGAACCTTAGTTACCTGGTAGAGGCAGTGGGTGCAGTCAACGAAGTGCTGCTTCTGCCAGACCACAAGCTGCAGGAATGTGTTGACCTGTGCCGAGCTGAGGCCATATCTGGAAACAAGGTTCGGGAAATTGTGTGTAAGTACTTCCAATGTGTTAATGAGTTGAAACAATGGGGATGTAGTATTTCCACTACTTGAAGTGGTATGTTCTCACAAAGATAGACCAAGCTGTGCTGGTCTGCTTGTTAGTGGTGAAGGCCACCTACATTCAAACTTATTTATGATTCAAAGTCGTTAATGAAACAAATTCATTAATTTTGATATACAATTGAAGAATATTCATCCATAAATAGATGTCTCTGAAATATACTTAAGACTCTCAGAGATATTGAAAGTATACTCAGTTGGAAAGATATGAAATCTGAAATTTATCCTCATTTATGATTTTCTATTTATAAATGCTTTGAAAGTGTGAAATAAAACACACTTGTAAAATAAGAAATAGTCAGTAGTTGCCTGATTCCAGTGGGAAGGTTCTTTGGTCTTGGCTGTGACTGATGTCATCCTAACATTGCATAACATTAAAGATGGTCAGCCTCAGGACGCACAGCTTAGTGATGCATATGAAGCTGTGTGACTCCCAAGTGTATCTGTGTGTTGCAGATCAGCTGATGTTGGACATACACGAACAATACTCCCCTCCTGATCCCACCTTTGTGTCTCCAACTATTTCTTATTCACCGTAAGTTGCTGGGTTTATTGTACATAGCACTCTTGCACCTAATCACTAAGTGAAAAGAGATTTAATTCATTTATTTATTCATAAGTTACTGTTATTGTATGCCAAAAAATATATATTCTTCACTTCAGGCTATGTTGATGATTTATAACTTTTATTCATACATATATTTTTTCCCTGGTCATGCCAAAGATTCATAAACAAGCATTTCAAAATGAACTTTTTAGGAAACTGCTGACAGAAGTGTGGAAGTGAGGTGTATATGCACTGCACCATGTTTCTCTCAGTAGTATTTTGTGCGTGTCCTTACTATTATACTATTATTATTATCTTGGCTAACATGTTAGAAACTGTGTTTGAGAACACTTGTTAAGTTGGTCTTGTGGTAAATGAGTGTTTTTCCCTTCAGAATGCACCACAGGGAAGTGATTGAAGATGTGCAAAAGTTTATTGAGAGCCAGCAGGATGACATGGACCCCATACTGTTGTGTGGAGAGTATAAAGAAGAGAAGACTCTTGTTTTTGAAAAGCTAGCATTCAAGGCAAAGAATTCTGAAAGATACAGTCTAGTGTTGTACCTGAAGGACAGCCATAGGAGGAGTTACTGCCATCGAGTAACTCCGGACAAGGACTCTAAGAAAGCTGTGCAAGAATTTCAGAATCAGCTTTATTCATGTCTGAGGAACTTGGCACCAAAGGTATTTTATGAGTATGGTGAAGATGCTGTCAGGACAGCAATCAGAATCTATCAGAAAAATATCTTGTTCCTAATCAACTGGAATGTCAGTATGTGGGGTCCAGTGCAGAGTGAAATGCAGCGGGGAACCTGGGTCATGGCTTGTAATGCCAAAGAGCCACCCAAGGGAGGCTGGCAGATCCTGAGGCTGGAACCCTACTCTGATCTTCAGGTGAGGGAGGTGCTGCAGCTCTCTCCCAATTCAGAGGACTTACTGAGGTGCTATAACTATTTTAACAGCCAGCATATTCTTTCCTCTTGGGACATGATCAAGATATTTTGTGAAGTAAATCAAACAATCAGCTGTGGGACAGATTTTGAGGTGGTGAACACTTACGTATCAGAGACAATGCGGTGTGCTGGAAGCGAGGTGTGTCAGGGTAAACAGGACTTGCTGACTCTTGGCAAGCTGGCCTTCTCTGGTCTCTGCAACAGGAAGTATGCTCTGGGGAAAGGTAATATTGTTGACGTGCAAGAGTGTGTGTGTGATGCATTCCTGAATTGGATAGAAAATGAGGGTTGGTACTTTAAGCATTCAGTTGTTAGAGATTTTCTGGCTGCCAAATATGTAGTGTTTGATCCTTCAGCCACCTGTAGAAATTGGATGAAGGAAAATGAAAATGTAGCTCCCTTTATTAGAGTGTTCAAGTTTGTTTATTATGTGTGGTCTGAGGAGGGCCCAAGAATCAAGGAGGAGAATTTGAGGTACATGGAGACATTCTTGAGAACACTCCTACGTGCTCCAAACAAAAGATCACAGAGCAGTGACAAGGAAGCAAAGAGTGGTAACCAAAAGTCCATCCAAAAGAAAAAAATGGTGCTAGAGGAATATGAGAATAAATTTAAGAATCCTTTTGACAAGTGGGACTTCTTGCTGGAACTAGATTTAGCTTGTGCTGAAAAACTCCTGAAGCGTGTTCTTTGTGTCCTGTCAGACATCGCATGCTGGCATTTCAGTGATACTGACTGTCTCGATGCAGCAAAGCTGACCAGGCTAGGGAGAGTACTGAAGAAAGTGACATTAAACAAGAAGAATCCAGTTATCATAAAGCTGAAGAGCAGTGCCAATGTAGCATTGCTCACCAAATTGTGGAGAATGATTAGGGGCATTGATAGCCTGTATGGTTGTGTGGATCTCATGGTGACTATTGGAGGGGATGATGCTGATCATCTGAACTATAAAGATAAGGTGGAAGAGTTCTTACAGAGCATAGCTGATGCCCAGGTTGCACTGTACTTCTCTAAATATAAAGGACCATTGTTCTCTTCCTGCATTCCCAGCTTTTTCAAGTGTATGTGCATGCATTACCTCAAGGTTCTAGAAGTGAGCGTGTATGACATTAAGTCACTGCATGAGGTAATGATGGCTTGTAGAGTGCTGCCATCGCTGCAAGAAGTGTTTATAAAAGTTAATCTTTTGTTGACTGAGCAAGTCAGTTTCAGACTTGCCCACTCTGTCATACCTATTAAGTTTCCTGAAAAAATTTCAGTGCATATAACTTTTAAGTATTTTCCTCAAATTCAGCAGTTGTTGGACATTTTTGAGAGGTGCGACCAATTGTGTTCCTTGAGCATCCATGAACTGTATGTTTTTGATGGGTTCAAACTGAACCTCTCAAGATATAGCAATTTGAAGAGTCTCAATATCAGATGCAAGCCAAAGTGTTCTGGAGAGAGACCACTCACCACACAGACAGACCAGATGGTGGTGGATGAGGTAGACCGGCTGCCACGCTGCCACTGGATGCTGCCCTTCATGAACGGCCTCACGTTGCCTCAGAAGATTGAGAGGTTGCTTCTGAGAAATGTTGAATTCATTGATGACTCTCATCAAAACTTCATTATTTTGTTCCTTGAAAAGTACAATATTAATAGATTGCTCATTTTAGATACTCAGCTTTCTCTAACAGGAGTGGGGCAGCTCCTCTGCTCCCAGACAAAAGTTGAGGAGGATGTGAAACATGACAGGGAGAGAAAATTAAGGAGACACGAGTCACACGACATAAGGAAGCTGGGTATGAGGAGGACCAGAATTTGCAAGGAGGAACGTGAAGCCATGAAGTGGAATAAGCCAGATGGAAAAGAAATTGTGATAACATCTGAAGGAAGTCTTTGTAATGACTGCTCTCGTTTCCCATGCATGTGTCCCTTGAAGGTGAATCGGGACGAAGGCTGCAACTCCTTTGAGAAAATGATAGAAGTGATCAGTGACATGTACTGCTGCAATATTCAAACCTTCTCATATTCATTTAATCATTGCACCATCAGGAAGGACATGTGTGGAGACTTGCGAGTGCAGTGCATAATGAAAGGCCTTAGTGACTCTGATATCTTGGAAATAGAGTCCAGGTGGTATGTGAAGCGCTTCTTCCTTCCCCTCCTGCTGGCACACAGTGTCAGTCTGGAAGACACTGTGCTATCCCCAGTGGGAGTGGCAAAAGTGGCAGAGCATTTAAAGGATATCAAAGGCACTAATGAAGTAGATCCTTTCTCACTGATTATAGAAACCAGCTGGCACCCTACACACAGCTGCTCTCCCTTCACAGGACTGAAGGATTTCCTGAAGACTGCAGAGTATCTGTCTGTAGTCCATTTCTGGTGTAACTGTAGACCAAAATGCTTCCACTTGAAGAAAACTTATCGAGGGAATGTTGAAGAAGTGATTAAACCTCATTGAAGATGAAAAGTTTTCACTTAGATAATTTATATTCATTCTCAATAAGTTGTTTAGAATTTAGATTTCTATTGTTCAGACCTGTGTTCAGAGGACAATGGATGATTCAGGCCTTGTCCAGTAGCAAGGTAATGTCTGTGAACACATGCTTGTGCCAAATGGTCCTGTAGAAACTCATTGAGTGAGAATATTTTTTGTTTTAACCTGTGTTGAGGTGAGAGACACAGTTCCTTGCCATCACACTGGCTTGTGATTGTTTGTAAATATTTTTTTTTATTTTATTTACATATTTATATTCTATCTATTTTTTATTCTTTACAGTGAGTTGAGAATATTTTTAGAGAAAAGGTTGGAAATGCTTGTTCTTATTGATACACCAAAGAACTACCCAGAGCTTTTGCTACCCAAACTTTCTATACACAAAGATGTTATGAAATTAATTACCATTTATAAACTAAGATGATGGCATGAGGAGTTGGGATCAAGATAAAAGCCTGGATAAGGAACTGTACCTGTAATGTACAATAGTGACCAAAGCTCTCATGTTTAAGGTGTCACAGTAAATCCTCCTTATTTGATTTTATTGTGCCTTGTATTTCCTCCAGTTTTAACTGCATTGATCCCAGAATGTATCAGGTATCATATTGATTCAACAGACTGTCAACAGATCTGCAGATGACTCAAGACTGTAGGAAAGCACTACAAATCATTGGCAATCATGAGAGAGAGAGAGAGAGAGAGAGAGTGTGTGTGTGTCTCCAAATAGAACCTGAATCTCCCCACCAAGAACCAAAGATCAAACTTGTTCTCTTTCAACTCACACCATTAAGTCATGTTTTCTGGGACAATGATAAATATGTTGACCAATACCTTTATTTTATGTGTCTGTGAAACTGTTGCTACTTGAAGGGGATCATAATATGGCTGTGAGTAACTTTAAAATGTGTGTGTGTTAAACTTATAATTTGGATGTGAGGGGAACCTATTTACAGGGCAGAGTTCAAGATATCTATGGGTAATTGAACTCATGCCTCTGTAAAAGCTGCTTTCTGCTTTGTATCCTATACTTTAATTGATGTCTGGCTTTTATAAGAAATATATTTTATGAAGTTGAAACAGTTTTGATTTGTACAGCCTGGGTCAGATATTTCTTCATTCATGTGTATTTGGATATGTGTGTGTGTGTGTGTGTGTGTGTGTTTGGGAAAGTATTTTGAGGTGTTGTGAGGATATTGAGTGTTTTTTTGTTTATTTTGAGAGTTATAAGATCAGTATTCAGAAACGCATTCTTTTCTCACCACAGTGATTTTCCAAAGGCCAAAGAGATGATTAGCGGGGTTTTCAAGTATGTTTGTCCAGTTAATTGTTCCCCAAAATCTTTAAACTGGATAGAAATTGCAAAATATACTCTTTTTCATGTGTTCTTTTCTTGCAGATGCTAATAAGAACAGACGCCATCCGCAGGGTTCTCGCCCTCTGTGTGGTGTGGGCGTGTGTGTGCTTTTACTTCCTGCTGGTCAGTGCCGCTCTCATTCTCTCTCTCTCTCTCTCTCTCTCTCTCTCTCTCTCTATATATATATATATATATATATATATATATATATATATATATATATATATATATATATATATATGCCGGTCGCGGCGGCGCGCCGTCAGTAATCCTTACACGCCGGTACGCGCTCGCGGGGCTCACGATTTGAGACGCTTGCATAAGTCTGTGTGGGGTTTTGTTACCCCTTTTCCGGGTGCATCATGAGTGATAGCGACGATCCTGTACCTGAAGGAAGTGGTTACAGTACTCCACCTAAAAAGAAGAGGAAATGGTACCAGCAATCTTTTAATGAAGAATGGCTGAAAAATCCTTGTGCGGCCTGTTAGCTCTTCCACATTCGTCTGCATGTGTGGAACGAGTATTTTCGCAGCTGAACATGATAAAAACAAAACAAACAAACAGGCTTTGTGTGTCCACCTCATCAAACAGACTTCTTGCCAAACAAGCGATCAGCATCCCTCATCAGAGACGTAAAAAGTGGGCAGTGTTACCGCAGATGTGCTGAGCGAGAACGGCAAGAGGAGGAGGAGAGGGTGGCAACACTGCGCCCAGTAGTCGTTTGGCGGAGTGTGTGATCAGAGGCGGGTTACCTGTCAACCACACGTCAAGGCAGAGAGAGGGTCAGTGGTGGATATGAGGCTGTGATAGGGTGCGAGCCATTCCCCTCTGATTTACAACTGGAGGAGTGTAGTGTGTAGTGCGCAGAGTGAGGTGTTAGAGGGAGTGATGTGGTGTGGAAGTGTGGTAATGTCATAGGTTGCAGTCATACGTTTTTGGGTTGCAGTGTCTTATCTGTGTTGCTTCATAACGGCTGCCTGGGGAGGTATTTAGTGGGTTCTTATTCCAATTGGTGGTTTTAACCGGTTCTAGATTATGTTCTGTATTTGTTTTGTCTGAAGTTAGTTTCTGTTAAGATTTGAGACTGGTATTATTTTACTTTAGCACCAGTCCCGAATTGGCTTTTCCTACCCTTCCCATCTGATAGAGCTTTCCATACTGAGTAATTTGACCCCCATGTGTAACTGGCGCAAATCAATTATAATGGCGCTAGCGATTTTTGAAGATTTACCGAGTTTGCTGGAGTCGGGCGGGTGCATAGAGCACCCTAGGGCAAGATTTGACCCCCACTAGGTTACATTTAGTTGGTGTAATGTTTTAGCTCAGAGCGCTGCTGGCGTAATGTTTTAGCTCAGAGCGCTGCTGGCCACAGACGTTAATCAGTATGGAAAGCTGTAGCAGATGGGAAGGGTAGGAAAAGCCAACTTGAAACGGGTGTTAAAGTAAAAATTTGCCAGGACTTTAATGGTTTACCAATATTGCTACCAGCTTGCCTTTTTTCTGTCTGTTTAGCATATTTAGGCGAGACAGCACCATAAATTACCCATGTGTACTGCCTTTCTTGACCTATTAAAATCCTATCTTTTATTTCTCTTTATCTTCTTTTAATGATGCACAAGCCAGCAGTGAGGCCTAGCAGCTTCTGGCAGCCACCACTACATTTAGGTCTGTTTCCCTTGAAAATGTCATTGTTTATTTCAGAGTGAGTCATGTTTTCCATGCTAGGCCTGGGTAAGACGGGGCTGGTGTTGGAGGCGCCCCGGCCAGCAGGAGGTGTGCTGCCCCACCAGGAGGAGGAGGCCTTAACTAACCTGTGGCTTGAAATTACCAAGTGAGCTGTTGTGCTTCTTATTGTGGTCTATCGCTCTTCCACTCTGCTACTTCTTCCAGAAGTCATATTGTGTGCATTTATGCTACTTTTCTTCTTCATCAACCCTTTCTAATAACCAGTTTTCCACTAACCGTTTATTTTTGCATGTCTTTATCTTTATTTTCCCTTCTTTTCTTATGTAGTTTCTTACTTGCATTCATTTCTATTAGTCTTGCTGGTCTATGCTACACCTTATCCTTATCCTCTTCCATCTTCTCTTCTTAAAATGGTCACAGCCCTCTCTCTCCACACCACCAGAGCAGAGGCAGGATGTTGCAAGGTGATGAATGAGGTGCGCAATCATAGGGAAGCAATGAGAGCCATCCAGGAAGCTGAGGAGAAACTAACCAAGGACCTGGGATCCTCAGGTCTGACTGCAGTCTTCCCTGAACTGCGCCAAACAACAGATGAATACTTGTCGGTAGTGATGGAGGTGAGGCTGCGTCACCACCACCATCCCCAGTAGCGGTATCTGGGTTAGGTTAGGCTACATGAAGGTGAAGTTGTAACAGTCAGTAGGTTAGTGGATCTATTGCTTATTTTTTATGTAATTAGTTGCTTCAGTTCTGTTAAGTTGGATTTGCTCAAATCAATGTGTTATGTTGCAAACAGCCAAAAGCTCAAGTCATTGGCCATCCAGACATGCATGTGGAGTTATTCAGGCAATAAGGATACAAGTTAGTTTATAGCCCAGCAATATTTTGGTTTATTTTAAGCTAATGAGTACCCAGGTTAATTGACAGTTGAATTGAGTAGGTATGCTAATTTGAATCAGTCAGTGTTATGATGCAGGTGTGTTGTCTGTCCCTCAGATGAAGCCCAAGACTGAGGAGGTGTCTGGGACTCTGCATCAGACCCTCGGTGAGCCAGTGAAGCAGTACCACGCCCTCTACGAGCACCTCGATGCCCTACGCCGCCGCCGGGATGCCCAGCTGGCTGTGGTGTCCAAGTGTCAAGACAAGCTGGACCGCTTCAAGCTCAAGGTGACACTCAAAGAAATGATTGTTGGTGTTTCTTGTGTGTGCTGTCCCATCTTTTCTTTGAGAGTGGAATTAGTTTATCATTCACAAGCTGGATTCTTCGTTAACTTTACCTTCCCGCTACATACTCAGCACATTACCATTATACTAAGAAATTGGGCCTTCATATTCTTATACTGTATGTACCTACTTTTCTCAAATAAATAAAGTACTTAAGTGTAGTGAAGTGAAGCAGCCTTGTGTAGAACCAGAGCTCTGTTGTTCCTGGGATCTTGTATAAAAAGAACACAAGCTAATGCCACAATGTTAGTCATGGTGGGTGCTTATTGTGGTGGTGTGGTGGTGTCATCAGGGCAAGAGGACGACTGACGTGATGGTGGAGCGTGACGGAGCGTTACGTACACTGCGGGAACTCAACACTCAGCTGCTCAGTGAAGCCAGGAAGTTCCACCAAATGCGGCACTCCTACTTCCAGCCGTGCATCGAGGCGTACATTCAGACTCAGGTTTGTTTGCCTCATTGCTCCATAATCTGAACAACTCAAATCTGTCTCTCTTCTGTGACATGGAGTGATCTGTAACTCAAGAACTCAAACTGATTTATTTTTGACAAATGATCCTAGACTTAGTATCATTTATGTACCTTTTAGAACTCAAACCTATGTCCTTAGTGATCATTATTATTTATCTACTTATTACAATTCACACGTATATAGATAATGATGTGTAGTGATCCTTATTTCTCTTCCTCTCAGGTGGACTTCTATGGAACAGCAAACCAACACTTCACCAATCAGATTCAGGTGAGCCGCGGTGCCCACCAGATCCCCGACAGCCAGTATGAGGCCATGATGAAAGACTACTTCAACAAGATCAAAGCCCTCAAGATTGTGGCCACCTGAGGCTGTAAGTTGATATGTTTTATATTCAGTTGGGAGAAGATTGAGAGGAAGGCAGTGACATGGAGTATGGAAGTGCCATAAAATTATAAAGGGTTGTGGTACAGTGGAACCATGTGCACTCTGAGGGACTTGAGGTCCCTGTGTGCATGTTTTCATCATGCTGTTAAATTGTAAGAATTAAATGAATGGGCTAAACAGTATGCAATTTTAAAAATGGTACTTTATTTGTTGTGATGAAATTTTCAAAGATAGGTAAATAAACAATAAAGATAGCAGTACGCTACACAGACTTGGAGCTAAACCTAGTAATGTGACCATGATATAGATACGTCAGCCAACAAATAAACATATGTACATGATTGTATATACATGGTAGATGGATAACATGACTTAACATTAATGTAGGTGTGCCAAGCCTCAGCAGTAGTACCAAGTTGTTACTTCAACCACACTTAGAAGCTCATCCTTGCCTGTCTAACTCCTATTAGGCTTGTTCAGCAAATGCATCACAGTAATATGCCAACAAAAAAGCCTCATCACATTGCAGATTTGTATTCACTATTCATTCATTATTTGAGATAAAGGTATAACAATAACAAAATTGTCCGTACTCCATTATCTGCTTTGAGATACCTAGAGAAAGGGACTGTTGAAGAGTAACAAAGCATTACAGTCACTGCTGTCAAGTGTCATCACCATAACTGGATCCAGCAGTCATTTCCACAACTACTGCAGTGACTCTCCACACACACACACACACACACACACACACACACACACACACATCAGCAGTAGTTTACAGTGGCCACAGATTGTAACAAATAATCACTGATCACAAACCGCATGTTATAATAAAAATAATAATAATAATAATAATATTTAACAATAACCCAGTAGTTTATTGCTCCAGTGTCATGTCTTGAATGTCCTTTGACTGGCCAGTGTGTCTCTGTCTCCCTTACACTGTAGCAGCGAGACAGAGGTGGGTGGGTGGGTGGGGGGGAGGGAAGGGGAGAGCCACATCACTGCTTGAGTGTTGTGGTGAACAGTGTAGTGTCATGAGTAAGTTTGTACTGGTCCAGGTGTGGTCAAGTCTTCACCATTACTTGGCTCACCTCTGAGACAGCGGAACTTGTACTATTGAAGGCAGGAGATTTGTGTTGGTTGGGGAAAATGTTGCATATGGCTGGTGGTGGTATTGGTGTAGTGTGTCACCTCAGTGGGGCCCATCAGGCTACTCCATCCTGTCACCATCTCCTCACCCCGCCTCATCTCAGGACAGTGCCGTGAGGGAAATGCTTCACCTCTGAGATGTCTTGACTTGTTTCTTGAGTGAGATCAGTGAAGTCTTTGCGCTGTCTTCTCCATACTTTTGTGCTGTTTGGTGAACGAGTCTCGGATCGTGTTGCACTTCTGTTTTCTTTGCCTTACAGTTTGAGGAGGAGGGAGGGGAGGAGAGCCAGGAAGATGGAAAGAAGAGAGGCAGGGAGAGTCTGGCAAGATGCTCCACTGTTCTCCTGATGCATTGCCTGGTAACCCACACTATGAGAACCACCCACTCGGGGCAACTCGTTGTTAAAGTCATCGTCTGAGCCGTCTGGGGGAAAGGCAGTCATTAGCAACAACTCTAAGGGCAGGAGTAGCAGCAGCAGCAGCAGCAGGGCAGAGCAAAGTATAGTCACCACTGCTGCTGTTGCCATGCCCTTTGCCTCTCACAAAGAAGAATCACAAGTTACAATGGGTTAGTGCGTTCTTCATTTTTAGGTTGTTATTGTGTTCATGAGTCTCATTAAACCTCACAGTAAGTGTTATTGTTATTACACTATGTGAGTAACTAACTGTTAACTTTTCTACTACTACAATTGCTACAAAGGAAAATATATATAAGTAATGTGTACATTGCTACAGAAGGACTAAATACCATTATACTCATTGCTGGTTTATGGTTATATACTTTGAGTGAAAACCAATATATATATATTTATGTTACATATCTTTTGATTAATTTGTGACAAAGTTTTAATACATGAATAAAAAGGTGAAAGATTAAGTTTATTGAGTCATCAGTATCCCAATTTTTGCAGCAGAATTGCAAAGCCAAAGCTCAAATGAGGCAATGTCACTACAACACAGGTTAACACATTCATTATATATTTCACTGGAAGAGATGACACATTCCCTACACTCCTTGAATGATAATAGCACTACAACACCTGATCATTTTTCTTCTGTGAACTAAGATACTCTAACACGTTAAAAACGGAATTACATACACCAAAACGTCTGAACCATTTGGTCTCTCCTTTTGTGGCATCTCTGCATTGCTACTCTAAATTTGCACCAAATCTTTTTCCAAAGTTTGAGCTTTAGCTCCAAAATAGATTTAATTTTTCATTTTGTCTATGGTGAGGAAACTGTTATTTACTTTTTGTGTTGTCTTAGCAAGTCTTCTTGCTCTAGAGTTAAAAAAATTGTCCTTCCCATTCTTCTTGTATACAACTTTTTAGGCACCTGAACTTCCATTTAGATATAAATTGTATGCTTTCAATTACTAAGTCCTATATTTCTACACATTTGTTTATATTTGTATCTCATCCTCCATCATCCATTCACATTCCCCACCAGCACAAACCTCCCCAGATATGTGCCACATCACAGTCAATTGCTCAAGTGCCATCAACACACAACCATTGCCTCTGTAAGTACTATCATTTGTTGTAGTGAGACAAAAATTACATCTCTTTTCAGCCATCTCATACCCTTCTTGTTGACCTTATTGCTGAAACCACACCTCTTGCAATTGTGTCATCTTCCATTCACCAGTGATTTCTAGTTTTCTCCATTTTAATATTCTCCATTTGAGAAACTTACTCACTCCCTATCCTGTTATAAATTATCTTTAATACACACTACATTATCTTCTTCCCCCCAACAGCTTCATATAATTGATTTCAGGTTAGACAACTCCCAGTAAGTAAAATAATGAGTCAAGCTTGAAGCATCACATATAGAAGAAGGCACTGTTGTTATCACGTCAGTAAGGCAGAAGCAAGTAGTAACAGTAAGGCGGAGGGCAGTAGATGGAATGGCAGCCAAGTTGTGGCAGCAGTCAGGGAGGGCAGGTTGGGGCGCTGTGTCCCAGGGAGTTTACCGACCAGGCTGGGTCTCGTCTTCTGACTCTGCCACACAAGATGACCTGTTACCCGGGCTAGACACCCACCAGGGATCAGCCACCACCCAGACAGGCCAGAAGCACCGATGTGATAAGCATGCAAGCCTTGGCATGGACCACTGATGTGCCCGGCATGATGATCCCACCTCCTAGCCAGAGGGGGTTTGGCCTCCTGGGAAGAGGAAGGCCTACATCACCACCCGTGAGGCTCCCAAACTGTTCTTGTTCCCTCATACTTCACACACACACACACACACACACACACATACATATGCACACACACACTCTTTTACTGCCATTAACATGCAGTCTGGTAGTTACAGTTGTTAACATTGCTAATGGACTAGAATAACATGACAGGACAACATGGCACACAAACTAACACTGACACACACAGTGGTGTGGTTAAAGGAATCATGCCAAGGCAACAACTCACACAGTCTGAGAGCCTCTAAGCTGAGGTTTTAAACACTGACTAAGAAAATATGGGAATTTTTTGTCAAAATCAAAATAAAATGCATGTATAATTCTTCCTCTTCATTTGGAGGGATGCTGCAGTGTATGAAGGAATTCAGAATGCATCACAGCAATAAGCTTGATGACAACTACAGAACAAGTGAGATCATAAGCAAAATGCTTTTGTGTTTCATGCATAGTTCATAAAACTTATTTTCAAAACTTCAGAGTAGAGTGTAGGAATGAACCATTGGCAAACTGTTAATGACTTGATGCACATGCAAGTCATGGCAAAGAATGAAATGGAGCAAATGAATGCAGATAACATAGAAAGAGTGAAGCACTCTTTACTTACTCTTGCCACACACAGACTGATTACTACATTCTGTGCATACATATAAATACAAAACACACACACACATATTCATGAATTTAAGGCAAGGTTAGATGCTAAGAAATATAGAGATGGGGCAGCACGAGCTTAAGCATGGGTCTTTCCTGTATCTCGCAACTAGGTAACACACACACACACACACACACACACACACACACACAGTAGTCATGCCAGACTATGTTCACAACTATTACCAAACATCAGAAGTGGCCAGCAATCTCTGCATACGTTATTTCGTTAATTATAATAATATTTTTGATAAGTTGTTTACCTCTCTGATATAAACTGCTTCTGACCACTAATGATGTGCTACAGTCCAACACAAGAACAAGCTGGACTGAACTAGCAAGCAATGGGTTAGTCTCCATGCAAACAGGTAGGCAAGGTTACATTCTTGTGTCACCAAATAAATGCATTCAACAAAATATAGGTACTATAATGGACATATTACATACTGTACTAATTCCTTTAAGAGATAGATAGGCATTACTGTATATGTAATAACAATTTAAAGCAAATATCAAAAACAAAACTTAAGCCTCACAAGCTTTTATGGCTGCCATGAAAACAGATGACTGAAAGCAAGCAATGCGCCTGCATCAAGAACACAACAGAGCATCAGGATAGGCTGTGAACTGACCTGCGTCAAGGGAGTAGTCCTCATTGTCAACCGAAGGGAGAGGAGCATTGACCTGATGTTTGTGGACAGCAGACATCTGGAAACAAGCCATACATTTGTTAACAGAGTGATGGGATATAATTATACATTGTTTGTGTGTGTGTTTGTGTAGCACTTACTTGTATCTGTACAGGAATGACTCAGGCTATTGATGTCTTGTTCTCAATACTATCTTACAGTATGTGTTTTCTGTAGTTTTATGTACTAAACTCATTGTACACTTCACTTCCTCTGGTGCTGTATTCCACTAAATTCTGTGTGTGTATGTGTGTATGCTTATGGTTCAACATGTTAATCAATTACCACTCTACACATTGATAGAAATACCCAAGCCAGGTCAGGAAGTGAGTGGGAGACTGACCTGTGATCCACTGGCAGGACATCCAAACCACCAGTATCCAGCAGGACGGGGGAAGTCAGGGTCAGCAGTGTCCACCCTGAAGGCTCTGTCATTGAACCGCCAATACATTCCATCCTGCGTGGAACAGATGAGAGAGTCAGCACACATAAAAACATAGGAAAATGAGGTAAGCTACAAGAGGCCATTTAACACATTTGTGGCTGTCTCGTGTGTAAGCACTGTTGCACTAATTCCACCAACCATCCTCATCCATAAACTTGTCTAATCTTCTTTTAAGACTCACCATTGTCTGAGAACTAACAATACACATGAAAATTTAAGATCAACCAACTATTTGTGAAGCTTTGTCTTATGCTTCTTTCCTCCTCTTCCATGAGTCTCACCTTGAAGAAGTAAGTGTAGCCATTGGAGTACTGCAGGGCATCATCAATGTTGTCAGGAAGGCCCTCCCAGTTTGAGAGGGGCTTGGGGTAGCTCTCTCTTACAGGGGGCCTCTGGGTGGGGTCAAACCTCCAGTACTGTGAGTCCTGTTTGTGGGAGGTGGATAAGATATTGAGATGCTCTCCAACCAGACTAGTATAACTATCAATCAAGTGTGTATATATACAATTTTTTTCAATTTTCTGTTTATCTTCACATGTTTTGCATTGATTCCTTTCCTCTTTACCATTTTCCCTTCTCTCTTTTCTGTACTCTTCACTTCTATACTCTTTCTGAATGATGAGCATTTCACTGAATATCACTTGTTCCATATCATTGAGAAAACATTTAAAAAGAACCTAACTAATAACCTGCATGGCCTTCTGAAACAACAGTAATAAGCATCCATAACATTTCACAACCTACAGGCCTCTTGACAGCCACACCCCTCACCTTGAAGAAGTAGATCTTGCCATTCCCAGACCATACAAAGGCTGCATCGATGTTGTCAGGCACCCCAGCAAAGCCCTTGGAGATCTTCTTGGGGTAGCCAGTGTCCGGAATCTTGCCATTGAAGCGCCAGTAGTTGTCGCCCTGGTGGATTAGGTCAAGTGAGGTCAGGAGGTAGGAATAGAGTGTCAGGTAAGGTGATGTGTATAGCCAGATCAAGGTTTGGTTAGGTTAGGTAGATATGGGTTCTGCCTGACTCACCTTGAAGAAGTAGGTGTTGCCATTGGTCCAGGTGAAGGCAGCATCAATGTTGGTGGGGAGACCTTCCCAGTCAGTGGAGATGGAGCGAGGGTAGCCCGCTGCCACACCTTCATCCGTCAGCTCCCAGTACTGTGATCCTGAAGTTGGCCAAAAGATATACTTCAGTTTTCACACTTCATAATATCATTAATTTTCATCATAGTTGTTATCATCACAATTACTTTGATTTTCACTTTGTAATGATAGATGTATTCACTTCACAGCATTGTGCTTTCCCTCTATCACAAGTGCCCTGGTCTCATTGGAAGGTGTCAGTTGTCAAGTCATGCAAGGAGACTGAAAGCAGCACACAAGACTTATGATTGAAGGAAAGAAAACATGGAAAAAGATTAAGAAGCTTTGACAAACTTGCTTGAAACAGTACCACTCCAGTCTGTCACACTCACACAGCAACACCTCTGCTCTCCACCACTCACCCTTGAAAACATAGGTGTTCTTGTTAGACAATGTGACGACAGCATCAATGGAGGCATCCCGACACAAAGCTCCACCGGACTCTCCACCGCTGCTGCTGCTGCCTCCATCACTAACACTGGTGGGTGGCTGAGTGGCTGGAGTGGGACGGGTTGTCTTCTTGCCATACAAAGCCTGGGAGTGAGGGGAGATGGTGAGATGACTTCCCAACTTTGTATATTGCCATTTTTGAGTGAAGCTTGTTTACAATGCATGAGGGAGTGATGAGAGGTTAAGTGTGCTATCCTGGGTGTCCTCTCCTTAGCAGCTGGTCAACCACTCACCTGGATGCCCTTGATGTCATCATCGTCCAGCTGAAAGCTCGACTCATAGCCACGGTAGAAGGGGGCCATGAGGGAGGCACGCACATCCGAGTGTGAGAGTCCCAGGGAATGGCCAAACTCATGGGCCGCCACTTGGAAAAGATTCGTGCCTGCAACACAAGACAGGAGTGTTTGAGATGAGAGGTAAACATTATTTCCCTGTGGATTATGATGCGAAATGTGACTTGTAGATTAATTTTGATATGGGATCTTTTCTTATTGACTTGTAAGATTGTCATGTAAACTTTTGAAGTAATTTGAAAGCTAGATATTGATGTGAAATTCTGATAAGTGATCTAAGAATTTAATATGAATTTTTTACTGATTCACTACAATTTAACCTGTTTGTCTGCAACTCATTTTCTCTCTCACCTCGGAAGGAATTGATGGTCCAGGCCTCAGAGTCATCAAAGTGAGCATCTCCGCCATAGATAGGGAAGTAAGCGTGGGCCAGGGTGCCGCCGGGGCCATCAAAAGGATCACCATCACCATGCTCACCCTTCTCGAATCTCACCTCAATGTGTACCTTGCCAGAGGAGGCTCGCTTGAACTCCAGGTCTGTCACTTCTTCCCACACCTGCCAGGATGTTAAGGTTTGACTGATGTATGATGGTATTATCTTCTTATTTCAGCCTCATTATTACCCCCATGTCATCTCTGCTTCTTATTTCAGTCTCATTCTTATGCCCATGTCATCTCTGCTTCTCATTTCAGCCTCATTCTTAGCCTCATGTAACCTCTGCTTCTTATTTCAACCTCATTCTTATCCCCATAGCTTGAAGCAGTTGGCTCTCTCATCACAATTATATTCAAAGACCACCACAGATGTGATTAGTCAGGTTTTTAGGCAGGCATTTTCTCACTGACTATATAATTATGAACAAATTCCTGAAAGCTCAATGAATCAGGAATAGAATAATGGAGTCTGTTAAAAAGTCAAGATAGGCAATGAAATATAAGAGTCTTGATTTGATTGCTTTTGTATTTGTGTATTCTTGTAGAGTGAACATCATCACTTGACTGACCTTAAACGCAGCATCAATCTCCCTATCAATATCATTCTTCAGGAGTCCTCGGGGGTACTTGGTGATCCTGTAGGTGAGAGTCTTCACCCTCCATCGGGACCCTGTGACAAAGGAAAACAGTCACATCCATATTCAGAAACATCCTCCTCTCTCAATATGACACTTTTCCCAAGGCTACAGAGACAACTAGCCATATTTTCAAGAGTTTCTCCTTTTAACAAACTAGAAATATTGTAAGTCTATCACCAGGACTATAGAAATGCCCTTAAAAATGTAAGTACCTATAAATAGAGCCTTTGGAAAGCAACAATGGTGAGAGAGCTAAGTGTTTCAGAATATAGGCCTTTAGTAACTTGCCTCACATAACTCACACTTCTCCTATTCATAAAACTCATACTTCTTCCATAAACTATTCACTATTTCCATTCCCATTCCCATTTCCATCTTCTATAAACCATTCACTGTTATTCCCACTCAAGTCTTTTCTCTACCTTCAATCACTCACTCTCATTCAGGTCTCATTCCATCATTACTCTCCACAAGGTCACAGAGGATGAGGAGTGTGAGGGGAGAGGGGAGTAAGGGAACTAGAAGCTTACCCTGGAGTGCATAACGTTTTCTCCTTGCATCGGTGCCAAAGCCAACCTTGTCCTTCACACCACAACGGGGCAGATTCATCACTTGCAGGGTATCTTCATCCAAAACTCCTGTCTGGTTCAGTCCTGCAAATGCCTGTGTAATAAAAATGACCTATTAATAAGGTTGCCAGACCAGATATGCCTCAATTACTAAGTTTCCAGGAACCAGATATGCCACACCACTAAAGTTCCAGGGACTGAGGACCACTAAGATTCCTCAGTTAGTGATGAGGCATGTTCCTTAAGTATATTGAAATTTATTCCCCCCAATCTGATAAATGTTTGATTCTCTATGTAAGCAACTCGATAAAAGAGAAAGAAATACGTAACTTCAAACCAAAACACAACCCCAATCATTTACGCAATTGTTTTAATGATATATAATGAAGGAAACGAACATTTGAGTGGAGTTAATATGATTTCAAAGGTATTCATCTCACCTGGAAATCCATAATGCTGTTTCTGACCGTCTCCTCGGAAAGTAGGGCGCCAGACTGCGGATTGAGCACTTTGGGGTTCATGTAGCCGAATTTCGTGAAGTACAGCTGGAAAGAAAGGAAAGAAAGGTTAATTTAGACCACATGAATATAACTTATGTTCAAATTAAGTATCTATTACTACTACTACTACTACTACTACTACTACTACTACTACTACTACTACTACCAACAGTAGGTTAGAGTCCTTTTTTTCATCTTCCGTTTGTAGTAATTTTGTTCTTCCGCTTTCAGTGAAGTGCATTAAATATTTCTCTCCGTGACGTCATTTCCTCTCGTGGTATTGTATCCTTCTACATAAGGAC
>CM035201.1:4618576-4624266 GCA_020233015.1 Callinectes sapidus | reverse complement strand
CATATTAACACACACACACACACACACACACACACACACACACACACACACACACACACACACACTGAATAAACAGAGGAATGAAAGAAGGAACAGGAAGAAATGAAGGACTGAAAGAGTGTAATTTAAGAGGAAGAGGAGGAAGAAGAAGAGGAGGAGGAAGAGGAGGAGATAGAAGAGGAGAAAGATTTTTTATGTCAGCAGCTCACTTAAGATTCAAACAAACAAACAAACAAACATCTTAGAGTGAAATAAACAGACTATTGGCCTAGATATACTCTCTCTCTCTCTCTCTCTCTCTCTCTCTCTCTCTCTCTCTCTCTCTCTCTCTCAACAGTACATTCATTCACAGGTAACCATGACACCCAATGACGTCACCAAGACCAAGAACCAATCAAAAGGCAGAACACAACCTCACCACCAGCTGCAGCCAATCAGAGACCAGAAAGTGACCTCACCATCGCCAGCAGCCAATGATGAGGCAGATTGGCGGTGACACAACTGGATGACGTCACTGGCATGATGGGAAATGGAGAGAGAAGAGGAGGAGGAGGAGGAGGAGGACAGTATCGGCATGTGTTTGTTGTCAGGGTCACCAAGAGGAGTGGTAGTGGTAGTAGTAGTAGTAGTAGTAGTAGTAGTAGTTGTTGTTGTTGTTGTTGTTGTAGTTGTTGTTGTTGCTCTTGTAGTTGTAGTAGTAGAGTATGATTTCTTCTTTCTTCTTCCTTTTTTCTTCCTTTCTTCTTGTTCTTTTCTTTTCTCCCACTTGTCTTCCATCTCTCTCTCTCTCTCTCTCTCTCTCTCTCTCTCTCTCTCTCTCTCTCTCTCTCTCTCTCTCTCTCTCTCTCTCTCTCTCTCTCTCTCTCTTCCCGTTGCCAAAATATCAAAGAGAACGTAAGTAAGAGGTTAACTTTTATATTTTTAGTGTTCCTCTGCATCTCATATAAATAAATTAATGATACCTCCTCTATCAAGGCAATTTTTGTTAATGTAGGGAAATTAATACTTGTGTGGTTAGGTCAGGTATACGGTCGGCTCACTATTTAATGAAGCAATATTTCCTACGTATTATTATATTTATTTATTTATTTACTAGTGTCTTCTGTCATTCTTTTTTTATGGTACGTTTCACTGGGTAGAGCTGCCTCTGACTTGTTGACTTCTATACTTGGTCTGCTTCTTCCTCCTCTCCTCCCTCCGCCCACAACTCCCCGACCCTCTTCCCCACACCCCGATGCTACACACACACACACACACACACACACACACACACACACACACAAAGCAGCAGTTAAATGTTAAAGAATAATTATATATGTACAGCTAATTGCCTCCGTGTATATATATTTTTTTCGTTTCATTGTATTGTTTTATATTAGATTTCTTTGCCATATATAAATTGAATACATGCAAATATAGGCCGCGATGGATTATTGATTTTCTTCTTTTTCAGGCAACAGGTGTGTGTGCGTGTGTGTGTGTGTGTGTGTGTGTGTGTGTGTGTGTGTGTGTGTGTGTGTGTGTGTGTGTGCGTGCGTGCGTGTGTATCTCCACATTGCATCATTGTTGTTCTTGTGGTTTGTGATGATAGTGGTAATCATTTTTCCCACTATTTTTTCCTATTACCATCACACCATCATCACCATTATAGCATTATTATCTATCTATCTATCTATCTATCTATCTATCTTTCTATATCCATCAATTAACCTTAACAAACAGTGATCTCTTCATCAAGGACAAGCAGCTGAGACAATATACATATTAATACATTTCATCATATGCATAAGAAACATCACCGTCTCTGTGTGTGTGTGTGTGTGTGTGTGTGTGTGTGTGTAGACAGGTGAGGAACAGAGAGGGCCACGTTTTGTCCACTCCTACGTGGCGTGCAGGTGTGTTGGAGGCTCATCGTTCGCTCACCTGCTCTCACTTCTCCGGGAACAGAGGTGAGGTGAGTCCTAGCTGTTATTCTCTTACGTGTATTAGCAGTAGTAGTAATAGTAGTAGTATCAGCGTTGTTATTAGTTATTTTAGCTTCTTATCTTTCTGTTTTTATTTATGTGTCTGGTACTGTCATCTCTTTCTTCCTTTTTTCTCTTCCTCGTTTTCCTTATCCTCTTATTCTTGTTCTCGTTCTTCTCCTCCAGTTGTTCTTGTTCTCCTCCTCCTCCTCCTCTTCTTCCTCCTCTATAACTATCATAACTCGCTCATCACCACCACCACCACTATCACTACCACGCCCCCTTCATGCGGTGGCTGTGATATGGATGCTTAGCCCTTATCAAGATTAGGAAGGTTGCTTATCAGTGGCATCAAGGGGGTCATCTTTGTCCGTATGTATGTCTGTCACTTGTGTTATCTCCCTAACTCACTCACTCACGTACTCTCTCTTGTACTGACGGTAACTGGTTTGGTGAGTTACTGGTGGTTACTGGTTGTTGTTGTTGTAACAATATTGTTATTAGTTATTCTTTTTTATCTTCGTTCACTTTATATTTGTACCCTATTTGCATCATATTTTTCTTGCAAATGCTGCTTACATCATATGGTGGTTATGAAGGTGGTGGGAGTGGTGGTTTAGTGGTGTTCAGACTTGCTGTGGTGTTGAGTTATGCTGGGCTACTGGTGTTGAATGGCACTGGTGTTCATTTTCTTTGTTTTTAACCTGTCACCGGTCAACAAGTATGGGTTTCAAAGGTGTGGTGTTAAGGTAATGTTATTGTGTACTAGTGTGGTGGATTCAGATGGTTTATTGGTTCGGAATTACTGTTTTGTTGGTTGTAGTTTGGTAGTACCGTACTATTCATATAGGTAATGAATCAGGTTCCTCCTCCTCTTCCTCCTGCTCCTAGTCCACCACCACCTCCTCCTCCTCCTCCTCCTGGTCCACCTCCTCCTAGTCATCTGTATCGATAAATAGATCCCATCTTCTCTTAAACCCCTAATTAATTGCACTAATGATCTCGGTACCCTTTCCCATTTTCTCCACTTATTCATGAAACACTCCGTAATAAGAGTAACTACTGACATATACTCGCATGTAATTGTATCTCTTAAGACCTCTTATACATTCCCTAATTATCTCAACACCACCTCCTCCTCACCATCATCACTTGTCAATCACCGAACTACACCCTAACGAGCACTGTTACCAACGCTACGGTTACCACAACAAACAGCCATCATCCTTCCCACCACCACCACTACCAGTCTTCAACAAGTGCCTTCCTCACCAGATAGCAGCAGAATGTCCCGGCTCATCTTGGTGACGGGGGGCGCTGGCTACGTCGGGTCCCACACCACGATTGAGCTCCTTGCGGCGGGTTACGAAGTGGTGGTGGTGGACAACTGTGTGAACTGCGTGGCTGGGAAGGAAGGGAAGCTACCACCGTCCCTTGTCAGAGTGCAGGAGCTGGCCAAGAAGAGTCTGGTCGGGTTCTATCGTGTGTCTCTCAGTGATGCTGCTGCCCTCGCTGGGGTGTTTGAGAAGGTAAGTTTGTTGTTGTAGGGGTAGTGTTGTGAAAGGGAAGGTTGTGGTTGGATAAAAGAGTACATAAGTAGATAGATAGGATGTTAGGCGCTCTCTCTCTTCCCTTTCAGTACTGTACATAATTATACCTTTATCTCCCTCAACACCCACTACATTCTCTCTCTCTCTCTCTCTCGACGTGAAGCTTCGAAACCCATCTGAATTCATTCTTATGTTCTTACAAGTGATTCTTCTCAAAGGTGTGGATAGATAAAGGTGAGAGTGACCTGAGAGTTCAGATAGGTTTCGAAGCTTCATGTAGCGAGTGTGGTCAGAGCGAGAGAGAACCAGGATAATATACTCTACATCTTTCTATAATGAAAAAAAAGGTAATTTACCTTTATTTTATTCTTTGCCGCATCCAATTTATCCACCATTGTATACAAGATAATTTCTGGCATTTCTTTGTCCTCTTGTATTATTCTCTCGCTTGTATTCCGTCACCGCTGCGCATCGCCTCCGCTTCCTCCCTCTATGGGCCACTATACCACGCCTTCCTTCCCACAGCACCGAGTGGACGCCGTGGTTCACTTCGCCGCACTGAAGGCCGTCGGGGAGTCCGTGGAGAAGCCCCTTGAGTACTACCAGAGCAATGTGTCCGGAACCCTCACTCTACTGCAGGTGCGTCGCTTCCTCTTCGTCCAGTCTTCCCTCTTCTCCTCTTTCTTTATCCTACTTTCGTCCCTCCATACCCCTCCTTACATTTCCTCTCATTCCTCTTCCTGTTCTTCCTTCACTAGACTAGACACAAACGTCAGAAAAGACAAATTCATGTTTACCTCACCAGGTGATGCGAGAGGCAGGTGTGCATCGTCTAGTGTACTCCTCCTCGGCCACAGTGTACGGGGCGCCCCAGTACCTGCCGGCAGACGAGCAGCATCCCACCGGCGCCGGCCTCACCAACCCCTACGGGAAGACCAAGTACTTCTGTGAGCAGGTGATGCAGGACTTGGCGGCGTCAGACAAGGTAAGTATAGAAAGAGAGAGGGAGAAGGGCTGGGGTGAGTGACTGTGGGTTCGTCAACATACTGTGGGGGACATACTGTGGGGGTGTGGGCTGAGAGAGAGAGAGAGAGAGAGAGAGAGAGAGAGAGAGAGAGAGAGAGAGAGAGAGAGAGAGAGAGAGAGAGAGAGAGAGAGAGAGAGAGATTCCAATACAAACACAACTGTTGTGGGTGTTGAGGGAGATAGGAAGGGTATAATTATGTAGTACTGAAAGAGGTGTGTGTGTGTGTGTGTGTGTGTGTGTGTGTGTGTGTGTACAGATGTCGCGGTGTTGCAGGAGTGGCGTCTTGTTTCCCTCCGGTACTTCAACCCGGTGGGAGCCCATCCGTCAGGCCTCATTGGGGAGGACCCTCTCGGGTGTCCCAACAACCTCATGCCCTTCGTGGCCCAGGTAGCGGTCGGGAAGCGGGAAGAACTCAGTGTTTTCGGTGACGACTATGACACGCCGGATGGTACAGGTGCGCACTGTAGCTGTGGGGGATATTTACTAGCGTTAAAAAATAGATAAAAGCAAAACACGCACGCACACACACATTCACACAACGTAATCATTGACAAGTACACACCTTTTGATTACTTTGCAGGTGTGCGTGATTACGTGCACGTGGTGGACTTGGCGGAGGGTCACGTGATGGCACTCGGCAAGGCATTCAGCAAGTCGTTCAGGGGCTACGCGTCCTACAATCTGGGCACGGGCCGCGGTGTGTCTGTGCTGGAGATCATTGAGGCGTTCCGCAGGTGAGGCGTCCCGGGGCTGACACCTGGGCCGCCACCTGATGGGAACCCAGAGCTATTTTATGTTTATGTATCAAAATGCTGGTTATTCTTTATCTACGCTATATTTAGTAATTTTCTGCTGAGCAAGTGAGGGTTAGGACACGATATATCACACTTTTCCCCTTCCCTATGTACAGTTTAGTAATTAACTTATAACTAATGCATTTCTTTCCTAATTTTTACCACCATGTAGTCTTATCAAGAAATTACCACTTTTTTTCTCTCCACTACTTCGCTGCTGTTGGTAATGTAGGGCGAGTGGGAAGCCCGTGCCATACCGTGTGGTGGGGCGTCGTGCAGGGGACGTGGCAAGCGTGGTGGCATCCTGCAGCCTTGCGGAGGAACAGCTCGGGTGGAGAGCGAAGCGGGACCTGCA
>CM035201.1:4548576-4613576 GCA_020233015.1 Callinectes sapidus | reverse complement strand
ACGCCAAGACCACAAACTAAGTGAAAACCGCAAATTGTAGTGGTGATGTGGTAAATCACAGGTCTTTATAGTGTTCTAAACTCTCTATACTGTTGCTGGTGATGATACTGGTAATGGTGATGACTTACTGATACCAACACCACTAATTAACGTTAAAAAGATGGCAAAATGACATTGTTAATTACGTTCAACCACCATAAATTGTTGATGGTGACAGATGACCACAATGGTGATGATAAAGACACTAACACCGCCAACTAACAGAAAAACCACAAATTATAGCACAGTAATATAGCAAATAAGTCTATATAATACGTTCTAGCTTGAAAGTTCAAATAAGCTTAGATAACTACTACTTAATCACCACAAGGACAATTACATACCTTTACTCGTCACTAATCCAGACTTCCTTCCGCTAATCAGCCATGCACGTCCCTTTCCTATGGTAACGACGAAGGTGTGTCTGGGAAGGTTAAACATCGTGGCTATCTGGTTTCCGATTCCACAGCGATTGCCCTCCACTTCCAGTCACACTCCACACCTCCAGTCCTCCACCGTGACTGAGGCAGCAATGAGAGAGGAGAGAAGGGAAGGATAGGGAGAGGCAAGAGGAAGGAGAGGGAATAGGCAGATGGGGGGAGATGGAGATTCACAGAAGAGAAGCTTAGTTTGCTTCAGTTCCTCTTCTCGCTAACCTTCCACTCCCAGTCCACTCCTCCATTTCTTTACTGTGACTGAGGTAGCAATGAAAGAAGAGGGAAGGGAAGGATGGGGGTAAAGCAAGGGAGAGGATAGGGAATAGATGGATGAGAGATGGAGAAGGTTCACAGAAACGAAACTGCTTTGTTTCAGTTCCACTTCTCGTCATATAGTCAAAGGAATCTTGAGCAAACTATCATGAACGATATCAAGTATTTGCTTTTAACTTGGTTAACTTGAAATAGGACTAGAAAATAACTAATTGCTAAACCAATTATGCAAAGAAAGCGAAAAGCATATATCCACACGGGAAATGAAACAAATGGAAGCTAAGGTAAATGTTATTCAGTATTATGAAGAATGCAAGGAATAGGCGGAAACGATTCACAATAAATAAATAACAACTGTAACTACTATGGGGTTATAAATAAGCTATCTATAATTCACACACACACACACACACACACACACACACACACACACACACACACACACACACACATATGTGGCGTAACAAATAAAACCAAAAAGTAGAGAGATAGAAAGCTGCTCGACATGCAGTTATAGAGATAAAAACTTGTTCATTTCCCAGCACAATGATATGGCAGTTTCTTCACTTCACTCACGCACTACATTTGTATACTTATCAGTGTTACGTAATGCGTTATATTTTGCATACCTTAATAATGGCATTCATAACTTACATTCTTAACTTTTTTTCATTATTACAGTTCAGAACATAAATCTATATCAGCCTGCTAAAACTGTTCGACTTGTTTTTTCACAAACTAATATGCTTTCTTAGGTAGCTACTTACTGATTTTGCATAGAATTACATGTATTATTATGAATGTAACAATTTATAAACGCTTAATTTTAATGACAACAGAAACTATAACCAAAGAAAACGAAAATTGGATAACTTTTAATAACTTTTCCTGAGGCGAATTTCCAGGCTTAAAATCCATCTTCACCTCACGAAATTGGTCTTGTAGTCATTATCTCATCAACAACAAATCTGAAGCTGCTGATGAGACAATGGCTAAAGTACAACACTAATTTCGAAAAGTTAGGGTGGATTTTAAAACTGTAAATTCGTATAACAAAGACTTACATACTAAAGAATCTGCTAATACGGGTCCTGTTTTCTATAGGGTGAGGTGGAAAGGGAAACTATGCTAAACCGAGTTCCCTAGATTATCAGGGTTGCATTTATAGGTTGGACAGCAGCGAGGGAAGTCTGCTGTCGTGTCCACCTGAATGACGCATCTGTAGGTGGTGTTGAAGATCTCCGAGTCACACCTGAAGGAGGGAGAGATGAATAGTGGTGATAATGCCATGACCGCTACCATCGCTAACACCATCAATGATAATGATAATAATTTGGAAGAATGGAAGGAGAAAGGATGAAGGTTAGTAATGATGATGATGATGAAGAAGAAGAAGAAGAAGAAGAAGAAGAAGAAGAAGAAGAAGAAGAAGAAGAAGAAGAAGAAGAAGAAGAAGAAGAAGAAGAAGAAGAAAGAAAGGGAAAAAGGAGGAAAAAAAAGTAGGAAAGAAAGAGATAAAGAAAAATGAAGCAAGAGCCAATTTTACTACTAATTCTTACAAACAACAATAACAGCAACAACATACGTTCACACTCATCCATCAAGAACGCAAGGAAATCCGACTCACGAATCTGTCTCGGTGAAGAACTTGCCCCTGAAATGAATACACTTGCGCCGTCGACACCCCTTCACAAACCACGTCTGCCCGGCGAAGTAAAACCCTTCCTTGGTCTGACAACCTCCGGGACCTGAAGAGATGTAAAAGAAAAAGAAAAATAAGAACAATAAAGAGAAAAGAACAAATAAGAACAGTAAAAAAAGAAAAGAAAAGGCAAGTAAGAACAGTAAAAGTCTAAGTAAACCAATATAAATAAATGAATGGATCGGTAAATAAACAGGGGGTAAAATCACACGAAAAAAATAAATAATAGATGGATGGATATAGTAAAATAAACAATTAAAACACAGTACGACTACTACTACTACTACTACTACTACTACTACTACTACTACTACTACTACTACTACTACTACTATTGATCACAATAACGATAAGTGAGATGTCAGAAAGAAGAAAAAACAATAACAGGAAAAGAAAAAATACGAGCAGGCAAACATTAATCATAGTTTTGACACATCACTGGAAAATAATCTTTGATAAGAAACAACAACAGAAGCAGGAAAAATACGAGTAGGTAAACATTAGTCATCTTATGGTTTTGACACTTTACCGGAAAATAAACTTTGATAATTTATGACAAATGAGTAATGTAAAAGATATGATTACACGAATGACGCACACACACAGGAAAGATGTGTGTGTGTGTGTGTGTGTGTGTGTGTGTGTGTGTGTGTGTGTGTGCGGTCACGCCTCATGCACATAGTTAGCACCATAAGTCACACATAGAGAGCCGGGTAGTGGTGGTGGTGGTAGTAGGGGCAGTGGTGGTGGTGATGGTGGTGGTTGATTTAGCTTGAGGGCTGAGTGGTTACTTTCACCACACACACACACACACACACACACACACACAACATTAGAGAGAGAGAGAGAGAGAGAGAGAGAGAGAGAGAGAGAGAGAGAGAGAGAGAGAGAGAGAGAGAGAGAGAGAGAGAGAGAGAGAGAGAGTAATACCACTACCAATAATAATAATAATAATAATAATAATAATAATAATAATAATAATAATAATAATAATAATAATACCACAATTACCTTCATTCTTATGCTCATGAACTGTGGTAGTGAAGATAGCTCCGTGTGTCTTGCGGTGCGGAGGCTGTGGTGGACTGCTGTGGTGGGGAGGCTCGCTGTGGTGCGGTGAACTGTGTTGGGGAGCTTTGTGCAGTGGAGGGCTGTGGTGAGGCTTCTGTGGTGGCGGAGGACTGTGGTGAGGAGGCTTGCCATGCTGTGGAGATTTGTGAGGCGGTGGAACGCTGTGGTGTGGTTTGCGTGGCGGTGGAGGGCTGTGGTGTGGTTTGTGTGGTGGTGGGCTGTGGTGCGGGGGCTTGTGTGGTGGTGGGGGGCTGTGGTGGTGTTTGTGGCGTGGTGGCGGAGGACGAGGTCTTGGTCTGGGTCTCAAAATATCTTCCTCCTTGATCCCTGAGAATGAGACGGGCCCTGGGTGTCCTGGGGGAGGCCCTGAAGGATGCAGCGCGTGGGGAGGAGGGTGATTGATGTCCTTGTGAGGTGATAAGGTTCTCAGGCTAAAAGATGACCCCGGTCCTTCCTGGTGGATGAAATGGGCGTTGGAGTGGCCCAGTGGAGGTCTAGAACGACCCTCCCATGGTCTATAGTGGTCCTTGAATGGCCTTTGACTTCGGACCATTCCCGCCATGACCACCACCACCACCACTGTCACCACTACACGCGGTACCATGGTAAGATGGACGCGGTGTGTCGTATTACCAAAAACTCCTGAAGAAATAATGAGTATTTCGTATTCCTTGCACTTCACGTTAACAGGAAGGTGTACTGTGATAAACTGAGGCTGCGCAAGGGCTCAAAACGCGTGGTGAGCTGTACGTGAGTGAAGGAGTGACTTGGTGTTTCTGTGTGGTGAGATTGGGTGAGAATGAGCGCGTCTCCCTCAACACTGCCGCGTGCCTCTTTTACCTACTACATACTACTGCTACTTTCCCTCTTCCTCCTCCTCCTCCTCCAATCTCTTACTCTCCATTCTCCCTTGCGTCTTTACTAATCCTACTACTTCTACTATTTCCTTTCTCTAGTTCTTATCCTGAAGGCACTAAGATAAAGTGCATAAAGTTTTTTTCTTCTTTTTTTCCTCCGTAGTGTTCCCTTGAGTCCTTTTACTTTCTCCCGCCCTCTTTTTTCCTCTCTCTTCTTGGTTCGATGCCCGATAAAGAAAGTGTAAGATACCGTATATATATTTTTAAGGTGCATATCGTTTTTTTCTTTTCTCTTTTTTCAATATCACGTACTTATATTATTTTTTTCTTTCGGCAAAGCTCTTTATGAAACCTTTTCTCACACTCCCCCCTTTTCTTATTTATAATAGCTCGGTCACGTCCTCCTCTTACTGTCACCTTAGTAGTGTTGCAACGAGAGAGAGAGAGAGAGAGAGAGAGAGAGAGAGAGAGAGAGAGAGAGAGAGAGAGAGAGAGAGAGAGAGAGAGAGAGATTTGACACCTGTCTCTATACTGTTATACTTTCTTTACACTCGCTTTCCACCACTACCACTACTACTGTTACTACCACTACGTACTACAATACTATAACACCACCACTACCACTATTTGAGTATAAGCGACAAGATTCACCCAAAAGAACTTGTATTTTCTCTCGTTCTCTCCTGTGCTATTAGTATTATACCACCACCACTATTATTATTGCTACTACTATTACTGGTGCAATAGTAGACGCAATGATATGACAAAACTGAAAACTGCATCTCTCTCTCTCTCTCTCTCTCTCTCTCTCTCTCTCTCTCTCTCTCTCTCTCTCTCTCTCTCGGTTGTGAAATGCATGCAAACTTCAAAAAACTAATGTAGGTTATATCGCAATAGTTACTTGAAGGAATTATCTCTTCACTCACACTCCCTCTCTCTTTTTTGTTATTCACTAAAAAGTTACGCTTATGAGCCCAAGAATCACATCTTGGAACCGTATTCTCAAACACTTGGGGAAAATTATATTTACTCCCTAACAATCTGTGGTTATAATAGTTTTCTTGTAATGTTCTGACAAGTATTCTAGTGTCATTACTCGCAAAAAAAATAACCATAAAAACTTGACTACTTGTAATTATCTCCCCCCTTGAAGCTCGAGTGAACAATTAAGAATATGTGTATTGTATAGTTATTATATTAGTATGTCCTTTATATTCCTCATTCCGTACATTACTTGACAGAGAGAGGCAAGGAAGAGGTGGTGAAGATTGAAAGAGTAAATAAAACTTTCTCCAGCAAGCGAGTGAGGGATTTAATTAAGAATATGTGTATTGTATGTAATGTATATTATCATTATCATCATATGCTGGGTGTGCTTTATATTCCCCGTCCCGTGCACTACAGGGGAGCGAGCAGCGAGGGCAAGGAAAGGGCGGTGAAGGTTGAAAGAGTAAATCAAACTTTCTCCAGCAAGCGAGAGTGAGGGAGGCAGTGAGGCGACGGGCGGACATCTGCTGCATCTCCACCACCCCCACTCAAGCATCGCCTCCTGACTCTGCCACTCTTGCACATGACTGCGTGATTATATGTCTGTCAGCAGCACTCACTACCAATGTCTCTGCCGTGTGATGAATGCATGGCAGGCCCCGTTTTTAGGAAATTCTCTTAGCACTGTTTCCAGATGACACACAAATGATTAGCTTGGATTCTATTTATTTTTTTCTATGCTGATGTGGAGTTTTCGTTCAACTATCACTAGAATAATGAAAGTGGCCTTGAAAACACCCAGTAACTTTCACTACAGCCTGTTTAAAGGTATGGAAATGTGTGGGAATTCTTTGTAAAGTCTTCCTTTAAGATAATGAACATTGTATCAAGGCGAGGTACATAATGTTCATGGTAAGTACAGTAATGTTGCCTGTAGCCTAGTCATCAGTGAAACGCAGGAACAAGAGACTACCTGGCCAGTTGTAACAGTGTTTGGATACGAGATTCACCTGATTATCGTGAACTAAACGAGCGGTCTCTGTTTAATTTCTTTCACTTCCAAATCATGTAGCGCGTAATGACTTTCAGAAGCACATAAAAGTAAAGGGAAAGTTGCCACAAGCCAGTAGCCCTGCATGAGTTTCTGAATCATTGCCAACAAACTTCTCCATTCTACTTTTTAACACCTTCAGTAATAAGACACGTTTTCAGCCATGAGTTTTGGTTGCTTTAAGACAAGTGCATTTACATTAGAGATTGAAAACTGATGGTGAGGAAGAGGAAGAGGTGGTGATGGTGAGACGGGGGAAAAAAACAGACTATTACTAACGATGAAGTAAGTATTATGAGATGGGCAAGAGAAACTGGAAACACAAGTATAAAAAGTTGATCTGCAATACCATCTGACTAAAATTGATGATGAGAAAGAAGAGGTGGCGATTGTGAGATGGAAAAAAAAAAAGGCCAGTACTAACAATGAAGCAAGGATGGTGAGATGGGCGAGAGAAACTGGAAATACAGGTGGAAAAAGTTATTGATCTGCAATAAACTAAAAATTCATAATGAGCAAGAGGTGGTGATGGTGAGATGGTCCAAAAATAACCATACTAACAACTAATGCCTTCCTACCTTACTTTCTCTTCACTTATAACTAGAAGCCACAAGGAGATAAGAAACCAGACTGAACTTTTTTTTTTATTCTTCTATTTAGGCGATGGATCCAGCATTGGAGGCAATCCTGGGCCAGAGATCAGCGCACTCCTTGGCCACAGGTCCTGTGATGGCCGATCCTGTGTGGCGGACAAGACAAAACAATTAGCACCAGGAAACAAAATTAATATCAAGACCAGAGTTAAGATATTCATTACACACTTATGCTTTCCATGTGGTAAATCCATCGCTGAACCTAAAATTCATCTTATGTACTGCCAATCATGAGAACTAAGGCTTAAATCAATATAAACCTGTAAAATTTTCCTTTTTCTTAACTTTATCAATTATTCTAACATGGAGAAGATTTTCTTGACATCAAGAAGGTTATATGGAGGTCAGAAGATTAATGGCCAGAGTCTACTATTTCTATCTTCACATGAGTCCCTGAAGCTGTATAAAATCAACAAATAATAAACAGAATACAGTATACCCTCGCCCATTTGCTTTTTTTCAGAATTTCGGCAATTTTGTGAATTTCTTAGGCCATTTTTTCACCCTAACTGGTAAATAATTTTAAAATAACAATGCCAGTCAAAATAAAATAAAAGAAATAGAAAAGAAAGATGATACAGTACAGCTGGTAAATAACTTTAATAATAATAGTAAATAATAAATGAAAAATACATGTCTAACCTCTCATAAACTACAAATAACTTTAACGATACTCAACGCAACAAGTAATTGTGATTGGACAAGAGAATATTAGATTAATTCAAGAGTATACAGTTTCTTGCTCTTAATTTCAACTCTCCCCTGCAATACAACAAAATTTTTAAAAAATGAATAGAGCAAGAACAAGAAAGTGACAAACCACAGCAACACACAGGTAAAAATCCACACACTCGTACACCAGTCCTGCCCCCTCACCTTTCATCTCGCCCTTGTTGTTTACGATGACTCCCGCGTTGTCCTCGAAGTAGATGAAGACGCCGTCCTTCCTGCGGTACGGCTTCCTCTGGCGCACCACCACGGCAGGGTGCACTGTGGGGAGGGAAGGCACGGGGGTGAGACGAGAGTGCTGGGATGTGGTGAGAGAGAGAGAGAGAGAGAGACTGCTGAGATGAGGTGACTGATTGACAGATAGAAAGAATGAAATGAGCTAAAGAAAAAATAAGACTGCAAGAGGAGAGAGAGAGACACGTACCCTTCTTCCTCAGTTCGGGCTTTCCCTTCTTGACAGTCGCGGCCACAATGTCACCCACAGCGGCAGCCGGCAGACGGTTGAGGCGGCCCTTGATGCCCTGCACTGCGATGATGTACAGGTTCTTGGCCCCTGCGAAGTACACATTCCATGAGCCAACACACACCACTACCACCACCACCACCATGCCTATTTGCCATTATCCCTTCCGTACTGGGACACATTATTGTAAGTTTTGTAACATTAGGAAGTGTCTATGGAAGTCAGAAGATTAATGGCTACAGTCTATGCTATCTTAATCCACAATTGAGTTTCTGAAGCTGTATAAAATTGACAAAATAATAAGCAGAACTGAGAAATGTAAAATCAATCGATAAAACCAAGGAAAATAGTAATAAATAAAATGAAATTAATGAAAAGAACAGGCAGACAGAAAACTGACAATACAACGCCCACCACCACCACCACCACGACTCACCAGTGTTGTCGGCGCAGCTCATAACAGCTCCCACCGGCAAGCCGAGGGAGATCCTAAACTTCCCTCCCGACGAGGCTCCACGTCCTGAAAGGCAAGACAATGCTATGAGAATACACACAATAACTCTGGTGTCAGTATTCAGAAAGGCTCTGCTCCCTCACCACGACTATTTTCCAAGGCCACAGAAATTATTAGTGGGGTTTTCAAGAGTGTTCCTCCAGTTGATAATGTAGAAATCTTGTCACCATGAAAACACATTAAAAACTTGTGTAAATTTAAATGAAGCCTTTTGAAATAGTGGAGATATAATGTAAACAAACATTTAAGGATACAAGTTTGTAACTCCCTACCTGCTTCTATTTCCCCCTTCTTGCATCAAATAAGAGCCTACTCTAACAAAGTATTTCTGGATTAGACTGTTTAATTCATGACCCACAAGGACCTATCTGAAACCACCCTTTAGGAAACCGTTGCCCCGAGTGGATGCCTTAACCTAACCTAAATGAACTAAAACCCAAAACACTTGAAACTCTCGACAACAAAGACAACAAATGCCTGACTCAGTTCACCCCAAACTCGGACCGCTGCCACATTCCGGTCCAAGTTGGTCCTATCTCGCCCCACACGTGTTACAGGTCAGTTAATAAGCCACCCAAACAGTTCACAGCCTCTCAAACTATCCTGGACGCCTCGAGACCATACATATATATCAAAGACACTGTTTATGGGACCTAACCTAACAATCCTCTCGGCCCCACAACCTTCCCATAACTTATAATAAACTTAACAGCTAAAATACCTCAAAATATTGTTACAACTTTCAACCGAGAATATCAAGATGGCCAACATACCTCACCTAACACACGCCACAACTCCAGCACACGGGGACACCAACACACCTTCCCTTGGCTTAATTATAAAACCCCCACAACACACGGTCAAATGTTTTTCTACTATGGTCTCCCGGGTGCAATGTTATGAGTGGACACATCCCCATTTATCGCCTTATCTACAGGACTCACGGCCTCTAATTACGCCACTACATGTTTTTCAGGCACTAAAGTATGGTTTGGTGGAGTGCCAGGCAGCGCGGGGCCTCGGATGGCAGGGATGAAGGGCGGTAAAGATAGGATGTTTAGCTCACCTCTCTTCGACATGGTGGCGGTGTGATGAAGGAGTGACGTCACGCACCCCCTCCGGTACCAGCCTTGTGTTCATTGGTTTATACGGGGTTACTAATGTACGACTACCACTTATGTTTGGCTGTATTTAGTGGTTTTATATGTAATGATATTCTTTGTGTGTTTTTGAAGTGTTTTGTTAAGAAGAATTGTGGTGGTTTGAGTATGGGTTTAGTGGAACTTTAATGAAACTACTACTTCTTCTTCTTCTTCTTCTTCTTCTTCTTCTTCTTCTTCTTCTTCTTCTTCTTCTTCTTCTTCTTCTTTCTCTTCGAAGCTCCTTCCACTTACTATCTGCAAGAGGAGAGCGAAGAACACAATACAGGGAACATCTATATGCTCTCTCTCTCTCTCTCTCTCTCTCTCTCTCTCTCTCTCTCTCTCTCTCTCTCTCTCTCTCTCTCTCTCTCTCTCTCTCTCTCTCTCATCCCACTAATCTTCTATGATAACTTATTGAGGCCATCAACTTCAAATTTACTCATAAGACGATAACTGAAGTACTAGACCGATTTCCGGGAACTAAGATGGATGTAAGACCCAAAAATTCGTCAAAGGAAAGGTTAAATACATAAGAATCTCTGTTAATACGGGCTCTGTCGCTCTGTTCCTTATATTTCCCAGTGAACCGAGTGAGATGGGGGGGGTGGAGTAAGAGGGGGGGTGGAGTGAGAGAGGGGTGGAGGATGGGAGGTGAAGGGGGGCTGGGGGGGCAGTCTTGGTTCGCGCGTCCGTCTTTTATCTCCAGAGTGTTACGGGGTTACAAATATCCATTTCACCCAATAAGTCACTTCAGGTCGTTTATTATATATCAAAATTCTCCTTATAAATTTAAGAATCGCGGCATTATACGACTTATGTACTTTAAACACGGGGAAAATAAACCTAAAGGCGCTTATACCCTTCCCTGTCTGGCTGAAATACACGCCCATTCTCTCCACCCCCATGACATGAAATACTGCATAAAATCAGCTATTGAAATCCACCATCAGATACCCTGAATAGGTAATAGGAAAGACGAGGGAGGGGTAGTTAAATGAGAGGTGTTGAATCTACGTTCAGTACCCGCCATTTTAGTGCCTTGTTTACTGCGTTGGGTGAGGCTGTACTGCATTTACCTTATTTCTAGCACTAACACACCGCCCTCACCTTGACCCCTGTACTGACCTTACCCTTAGGCACCATAGCACGGGTTGACACTAGGCAGGGGTGGCAAGAGGAAGGATTAGAGGCAATAAATGCATACTCTACGTAGATCACACAGCTGTTTCTGGTCTGGGGATGCATTGAAAAACACCCGTGGATTTATTGAACTTCGGCACTTGTTATTTCCCTCAAGGCGTATGTTTAGGGTTCCTCCAGGGCTGGGGGTAGACCTAAGGGGTGTTCTAGGTCTGGGCATGGCTGGGGGTGAAGTGTATAGGCCTAGATGTATTTGTTTTGTTGCACTTTGGGTTTGTTTACTGTCTCGGCCTTGTTTGTTTTGGTTTTGCCTTCCCGCTGATACAAACATTCATCCCCTGCAAGGACTGTTATTGTACGCTGGTGTAGTGGGAAAGGCCTTGTTTTTATTCCTGTTAGGTTTAAATGCTTGATTATTCTTCTGTTCCCGCTTGTTGCGTCCCCAGAGTAGGTAAGGTAAGCACTCCCACAGTAGTACTGGGGTTAAGGAAGGTGCAGTGTTACTCCAGTCCCTCTTGTTTATGTTTCCTGATCTAGTTCACTCTCCTATCTGTTCTGGACGCTTATGCTGTACTCTATTCCACCATGAACCTGCTAAGGAGAGAAATGTTTGCTTAGGTTAGGTTTGGTCAGGTTGAAAAATAAAGATAAAAAAGAAAAATAATGATACTTCATTTTTTATCTAATTTGAAAAGTTTTACCCTTCAGTTTTCTATTTAACTTTCTATGGACTTGGATTCAGTGGGCTTTTTTTCCTTTGATCGTTTAAGCTAACGTAAAGTAGCCCCACACGACCCACCACACCTAAGCTAAGACGGGAGATGATAATGGTCTGGGTTTCTGGATTTAAAGGTAACTAAGTCTCAGTTACTTTAAAAATCATACTTGGGTCAGATTAGATAACTTGAAACACTACCATGAAAAAAATACTGTTATCTGGAATGAAGAGCCCAGTGAGAGAACCAAAAAATTTACCACATCATATAGTTTAGTCTAAATTTGTGTACTGGTGTGTGGGGATGATAATGCCATACTGTACACCATTGAGACACATCTTTATCACGTTGCAGGTGGGTGGAGGAGATGGCGCCGCGAGGTAAGAAAAAGGGGGGGGCCAGCTCCCCACGCAAGCAGCTCAACATCCAGCAGTTCATGTCCACAAAAGTCAAGAGTGAGAGCCCAAGGAAGCGCAAGGCCAAGGAGGAAGCGGATGGAGTGGAGGTGGTGGAGGAGATAGTGACTGTGGAGAACACTGAGAAGTCATCACCAGTTAGAAGCCCCAGGAAGAAAGCTCGCCGGACTGCTGCTGCTGCTGAGGGTGCTAACAACAACAATAACAATAACAATGAGAAGGAGGCACAAGCGGCCACAAACAATAACAACAACAACAACAACAATGAGAAGCCGCCCACACCGGAGAAGAAGAGGAGTGGCCGGGGGCGCCCCAACACCTCCACCATGCCGATGAGACAGACAAGAGGTGCACGGGCCCTGGCGGCAAAGGAGGAGAAGGAGAAGGACATTGCACTGGAGGTGGAGGAGGAAGAGGATGTGAAGGATTTTGAAGCGGAGAAGGAGGTCGAGGGGGAGGAAGAAACACCGCCAGTCACTCAGTTGTCCGGCGATGAGGAGCACGAGGAGGAGGAGGAGGATGAAGACCAGAGCACAGTTGGGATGATAGGACCTGACCCAATCCATGTGGACTCCCCTGGTGAGGAGAGCCGTGATGGGACCGACTTCACCCCACCCTACACACCCATTGGCACCAAGATCCTGCACACCACCCCTCCGCAGCCCAAGGTGTGTTGTGTGTGTGGTGATGACAGGGAGTGGAAGGTGGTATGTTTGTGTGTGTGTGTGTGTTTGGTTAAGTTCATGTTGTTTGATGAGAGATGTGGATGTGGATGAATCAGGATAAAAAGTGTATCTGTTATGGAAGAAATGGGTAGAGTTTAAGTTCCTAGAAGCACTTACGGAAGAGATGAAGGATGGCTTATCAGGGATTGACAGAAATTGAGTGTGTGAATGTGATGAGAACTTTATGTGACAGGGATTTGATGAATAGAATAAGGGCATGGATGGGACTAGAGGAAGACTAGGGAATAAGATGAAGTGTTATTGATGCTCACCCAAACCCTCACCATTCCAGGAAGAGAAGAACAAGTTCAAGTGCAAGGAGTGTGACCAGTGGTTCCCCAACCGCTACTTCCAGAGGAAACACACGCTGATGGAGCACGAAAACCAGCTGTACGAGTGTCGGGTGTGCAACTTCAACTCAGTAAACCCGGAGAAGTTGAAGAGTCACATCATCAAGCAGCACGTCATCAAAAAAGAGCGCAGCGAGCCAGTGTCCCTGGACGAGCTCAAGGTGGACCTGGACGAGCTCATCACCAAGCACACGCCCCGCAAGGTGATGATGGAGGACGGCGTGGCGCTAGGCAGGGATGCCAGCAACAAGATGCGCTACATTTGTGCCATGTGTGACCGCATCTACACCAGCAAGTACTCCCTGGAGCGCCACGTGCGCTGCCACACAGGAGAGAAGCCGTACGTGTGTGACGTGTGCAACTTCTCCACCAGCTACCGTGAGCACATGATGCGCCACATGACCAGTGTCCACCTCATCGTGCACTCAGACGAACCCAGGCAGAAGTACATCCCCAAGAACCGCAGGAGGACTGAGGAGAAGAACGTGTCCACCGAGGAGGACCCCCTCAATCTGGACGACACAAACCAGGAAGACGAGGAGAAGGATTCTGAAACTGCCGAGAGTGCCGAGCCTGCCGAGCCTGACGAGCCTGCCGAGCCTGACGAGCCTGCCGAGCCTGCCAGAGCTGCCCAGCCTGCTGAGCCTGCCAGGGCTGCCGAGACTTCTGAGAATTCCGACATGGTGCCCCCTGCCCCGGCCAAGAAGCGAAGGAACATTCTGCGCAAACGCTTTGAGTGTGCTGCTTGTGGTCTGAAGGCCACCCACAAGACAGATCTGGTGAACCACATCAAGGAGAAGCACCCCAATGCCCACATTGAGTCCCTGGACAACGGCGATGGCTCCAAGGTGCACCTCATCGTCACCATGTCCAAGAAGCCAACTCCCTCCCGCCGCATGGTGATCACCTGCCCAGACTGCTCCAAGGTGTTCCACGACACCTGGAAGTACAAGGTGCACATGCGCTCCCACACGGGCGTCAAGCCTTTTGGGTGCAACATGTGTTCCTTCTTTGCCACCAGCAAAATGACGGTGCGTGACCACATCCACCGCAAGCACAAGGGCGCCGACAACCCCCGCATCCTCCTCCGCACGGTGGGGATCGACGGCACGGTGAGCCACGTGGAGCTCACCATGCCGGAGCGAGAGTTCAAGTGTGACCGCTGCGGGGAAGTGTTCGAGGACAACTACCACATGAAGCACCACAAGAAGAAGGCTCACTCGGACGTGGCACCGTTCTCGTGCAAGGAGTGCAACCACAGGGAATGGGCACGTGCCAACATCATCATCCACTGCCTCCAGGCCCACAAGGACAAGAGTATTGAGAACATGATTCTGCGCAACGACAAGCCCTTCAACGTTGGACCGCTCAAACTGCCCAAGTGCCAGCAGTGTGACAAGGTGTTCCCCTACCAGTCCCAGCTGTACATCCACATGAAGCAGCACACGGGTGAACGCAACTACTTCTGTGACATCTGCAGCTACCGCACCAACTACAAGGTCGCCCTGGAGAAGCACATCCTGAGGCACCTGGAGGGGGAGAAGAAGACTCCTCCTCCCACCACTCGCAAAAAGAACCTCAGGAAGAAAGCCTCCAAGGAAGATGACGTGATCAATTTTGTGGACATCAACAACTTGCAGGAAGACGTAGACAACGCTTCCCCAGAGAAAGACAGCGGGAAAAAGTAACCCCATGGAGAGCCAACCTAACGAGTTGTTTGGTAACTTCTCTCGCTGAACCCAAGTGCCTTCCCAAGGGACCAGCCTGCTAGTGTTCCGGTCTGATTGCTACAACCTATGGACTACATTAGCAAGTAGTATCCTAAGTACAGTAACTTTGCCTGTAGACTTTGGTGCTTACTAAGTACATTCGTATTGTTATGATCTGGCCGGCCAGTGTGTGCCGCATAGTGATTTGTCCAAACGGTCCTCTTGTTTCGTTGTTATTGGTACTGGGAGCTGTTATGAATGTTTGTTGAATTTTTCTAATGTTAATTTAATGTTTCAAGTTCCTATTGAACAGTCTTCAGCAAGAATCAAATCAGACCAGACAAATTACTATATTAAGTTAACATGCAGTATTTAAGTTTGTGTTCTACCACATGTCTTGCATTTAAATGGGCAATTTCACCACAGTTGACAAGTATATATTTACAATTCTGATTCCAAACTATATCTTGGTCATTAGTTTGAGACCATATCCACAAACAATGTCTAATTCATAAAAGAGAAAATTGTGTTCTGTTAGTTATTCATGTAGGAGCTTCAGTTGTGTTCTTCATGAATTGTTGATATTCTTGTTTGTATCACCTTAGCTTGTAAGATTTCACAGTTTTTATTCTACTAATTTAAAGATTTTAAAGTGTGATTAAAGGTACATTTTAAGCCAATAATAACCTTAGGTCTTCCTTGAATGCCAAGATGTGCCGTCTCCAGCAGGGAGGCGGCATCACCCACCGCCAGCAACGGTGCCTTTCTTCGTGTGCCTTTTGATGCCTTGTGCATATCAAAACTTAAATAAAAGATGATATATTTTTCATAAAGGAAGATTTAATTTTGCAGTTGTGAACTCTGAGAAAACTCTCAGTGAATCCTGTGCAAATTGTGAGCCAATTTGCCGAGAACTGACTTCCATTGAGAACAGGTTCTTCCAAGTATTCAATAGAATGAATGACAATTGTGGCATGCATATGTATGGTATACTTAGTGTAAGGATCAGAATGTAAAGAGAAGTTTGGGTGAAGATAATTGTGTTGAGAGAAGTTGTCAAGGGAAAGGTATTTGGGTACAATGTTAGGTAACTAAAAAAATTAGATAATTTAATGAATGGAAGTTACTGTGAAGACATTTTTGTGATTTTATAATGATGAGATGCAGCATTGTGTGTAATGTGATAATTCCCTTATCCAGTGAATGCTTCCATACATTGTGTACTGCGTGGTGTGAGCCAGAGTAGCTCAGCCTGGCACGAGGCAGGTCGTGCTAGGATTGCTAAACAAATATTTTATTAAGAATCCAGTTTGTAAGAATTTTTAGTGTATCTTTAATATTTTGAAATAAATATTTCAATACTACTCACTCATTTCACTTCCATTACCTAAAAAAATAACCATTGAGATCTATTCATTAATTTATTAAATAGTAGTTGTACAGTTAAGCCACTTCTATGATCAGCTTCAGCAAGGAGAGCTGTGCAATGACACTTAGAGATATGGTGTGAGAATACTGTAATACATTAAGTAGCTGTTTCAGATTATAATCTTTCTCCAACACAAGACTTTAATAACCTTGGTCACTTGTCACTGTACTAAACACGCTCCATAAAAATATAGATATACTCCACAAACACTACTCAGTACTCAGCACCTTTTTCCTTCATTCAAAGACACTTCACATACCCTGCATGTAAGACAACACCAACACCTTCCCTGACTTCTTCTGCAGTCACCTCGCACCTGACTTGTGGCTCCATTTAGTGCCCAACCACCACTGCACTGATTGGTGGTTGCATTTGGCACCATCACCCTGGCAATGTTTTGGAGGCACTGTTACTCCTGCACTTCACTGAATGATACAAAGGCACTATGCTGGCCGGAGACTGTAGCCATGACTCAAATAAAATAAATTTTCTATACTATAAACCTTTAGCAGTGACTTTTACATAAACCTTTAAAGATTAGTAAAGCTTCATAAACTATCCATATGCTTTATCATTGCCTATGCTATACATCCTGTGATTCTATAACTGATTATATATGGTATTTTGTTCATACTTTTGCCCATTTACCACTGAGGGTGTGGCGTAGACCATCTAGAGCTCTCAATGCAAGTACACACACACACATACCACTCTTCCACTCTTTCTGGGCTGCAAGGTCCTCAGCTTGGGTTCCGTTCCTATTCTCTGCTAAATGAAACCAGATTGTCTCCACCTAGCAATAGGATGGAACCCAGGACTTGCTAACATGAGCTGAGTGTGCTAACAATGCACTACACCACTGGGCTGCCATACATAAAAATAGAATATTAAAAATTATTAAAATGCTACTCATTAAAGCACCTACAGGAACTAACTATGTACATTGACTTGAAGAGATATACTACAAATGCAAACAAATACTACCTCATACACATACACACACACACTGTATACACATCTATAACAAACAGACACATACACACACTCTCTTACAAACACTTACTACATGCACACACACACACACACACACACACAGGCAGACATAGAAGATTGGCACATGTCACACTGGTTAGCCAGCTGAGCTACCCTAGAGTCACTATCTGCCTACATCATTACACAGGTTCATTAGTGGTGGCATGGAACACGCCAACATGGGGAAAACGTGACAACACCAGCAAAATTATGAATAAAATAAGCTGGATAGAATAGGTATTAAAGTGTTAAAACATATAAATACTATAAAAATGGTATTAGGAGGTTAAAAAATTAGATATAAAAGTGCCAAGAGGCACACGTCATGTAAATAAGAGAAAAAGTAACACGTTATCACGCAACCAATGATGGGAGTAACAAAAAAGTAACAAAAATCAACACCACTAACAGCTAACAGAACACAAGGGGTGGGACAGACTCCTGGATGCTCCCTCTTCGAATTTACTGGCAAGGGACGGAGGGAGGTGCCAGGCGGTGCCACTAGGGGCTTCAGATCTACACTTCAGGACGGGGCGTGACGAGGGGCAGCTTACTTGCCTCCTCCATACATTGGGTTCTTGAAGGTTGAAGTGGCTTGCTTGAAGATTGGATTCTCACCCTGTGGATGGAAAGGATGGGGCATCTTCAGTAAGAACCGGTTACATAAGAAGGAGGAAAAGTATAACAAAGAGATCTGGCTGCAGATGGTGTGGGTATGGTAAGATAGTTTACTTAATACTTATTTTTCTTTTTCCTATGCATAATGTCTTCAGAATATACAGGATACAGATGCGGTACTTACAGTGTCCCATTTAGCCATCATGCGTTCCTTCTCAAAGCGCGCGTACTCCCGTCGGTCGTGTATGGTGGTGAGGACCTTCCACATGAAGAGCAGCGCCAGACCCACAGCCACAATAGCGCCGATCACACCCAGGATGATGCCTGCACACACAACAGTGAACCAGCAATGAGTGTTTGACTTAACGATTGTAACAAGAGATCATTAACTGCTTTGAACTTAAACAAAGCACTTCAGCTCTTTACTTCAATTGTATATCATAGAACTTTCTTTTTATCCTTATAGTTTATACCAAAGTGATTTACAAACAATACGCTGAACCTTACCAAGGAGGTCGAGTTCTGGGGGGCACTCGAGGACCTCTTGTACGCGCACCACAGGCTCCTTGAATTCATCGTAGCCGTACACAAACTTAAAGCGGCAGTCATTCTCGTCAAAGAAGGTGCACAGGCGCTCCCCTTCCTCCTCAACTGTGGGTGTTTGGCATAAAGGTGAATAAACAGGTCACATGTGAGGCTTTAAACATGCGTCCAACTTGATATTCTAAAGTACACATGCACACAGGACTTCTTTCTTAGCTGAGTGAAGAATTATGCAGATAAAAAAACTGCTGATTATGCATGAAGATTAAATCAAATCTTTTCTCTCAGAGTGAAGTACTGTGTATATTATAATGGGAAAACTAGCGATTATGCACAAGAATCAAATTATGTAAATTGATTTCTCATAGTTTTATCATCAGAATGAACTAAATGTGACGAAGAAAACCAGAAAATCTATCTAATTAAAAAGTTGAGATGATTTGAAGTGAGAATAAAGTCATTAACATACTCAACAAACTTTCATTATATATGTAAGAGATAAATTCAGTTGAGAAATCACATCAACCACATTAGGGAGTAAAAATGATTTCCCAGTGATATTTGTGCCTCTATTAATACTTCCATGCTCATTAAATTAAAGCAAAGATGAACATGCATAATGGGATCAGACTCAAACAATTCATATTTAATAGAATGAAGCTCAAATATCAGAGGAAAAAAAAAGTGTTATAATATTCCAAATCAACGAGGCACAAAAACATTTCTCATCAGTAAGAGTCAAAAAACACTTCAAAATATTTCAGACTGGCAAGAGGAAAACACTTCTCACCAGCAAGTAAATATAATTAGAAACGTCTTGAGTGAGTAACAAACCAGCAACAACCAGAAGGCAGACAGGCTCACTTTAGGGAGATGGGAACAAGCTAAGAGAGGAACCACAGGCCAGCTAAGGCAAAGAGCAGCTGCCGCAACACACACTGGTTGGTCAAGTAACTCCGCTTCACTTGGTTCATTAATGTCTGACTTGTATAGTGTTCAGCATCCAGTCTGAACTTCCCCTCATGGCTCCCTCGTTCAGATCATTTCCTCAAGTGTTTCAGGATCTCAGACATGACAGCTGTATTAGTTTCCAGTGCAGCAACCTGACACAGACGCTTCATCACGTGCAGACGAAACATGCTAGCTGACTCTCATGTTGTCACTACCTCTGTACAGCATAAGTATAAGTAAGAAAGAGCAAATAACCAGACTAGCTTCATTATACTCTTCATTGTCACTATCACAGCATGACATCACATCAAAGTGCAATTAATGTTAGCTTCCATGAGGTTATGTGGTATTACAGCAGCCCAAAAAGCTATCCTCCAGTGAGATGGCACCTACTACACTTACTCTTTGAACCAATAATGGCATCTTTTTTCCTTGATATTTGTGGCAAGATGGAAAAAGTTATCCAAGTGCCATGTTTTATTTATTCAACGCCAGAACAACCACTTGGGAGATGGCGTACATCCCAGCATATAACCCAACTTGTAAGAAAACTGAGTGTTTGGTGACAGTACTATTTTAACATCACCACTGGGTTTACATTTCATCATTGGCAATTACGGAGATCCTACATTTTGAGTTAATTAGACTGAAACTGCAGCAATAAGTTGGGATATATTGCACCTTGTTCCTGGTTCATGGAGGGAAAGGATTGAGTGACTTTGAGTGACCCAGCCAACACAGGGACATGTGATGAGGGAACAAAACTTGAAATAAAAAGATTGGTGAGAAACAAAAGGAAGCAAGGATCAAACAAGAGAGGTGAGGCCTGCAGTGTCTCCAAGATGCCTCCACACCATAACACACCATGCCGCGTGGATCCAGCGAGACAGACGGCCGGACAATGCCAAAACAACCCATGCCCTTCCAACGCGCAAACAGAAACACAAAAGATCAACACCACAGCCAGGGAGGGTCAGAGCAAGCAACCCTTTCTATGCGAGTCCCTTTCTCTCCCTGTCCTGCCACCACTGAGTACCTTCAAGATATTCAGTCACATTAATACTGTAGTTGGCAAAAGGCTGGCCTGTGACTCGGCTGACAAGAATGGAGCAGTTGGCACATTCTTCGGGTTCTTCACTCAGTGGTCCTGTCTCAAACACTCGGCACTGCACACACTCCTTAAAGTCCACGCACTTAAACTCTGTCCCACACAGCTACCGGGGAAGGGAGCACGTCAGCATTTAGAGGCCGTGTTTATGTGTGGAAGAGGATGTTTTCGTTAGGTGACAGCAAACCCAAGCTGTCCCTATAGGATTGGGGAGAGAGATGGAGGGTGTGTTGTGGAATGCTACAGTCACTGTGTTTGGTTCTCATAAAGTCCAGAACACAAACATTTGAATGTCATACCAAGCGTCACTCTGATTTTCCCATTAGAAAAGTAAAAGAAGTTAAGCTATTAAACACCAAGACACACCTCTCCTTCCCTCTCCCTCTCCCTCACTGAGCTGCCCCAACACCTGCAAGAAACACCACCCAACCAGCTGCCCTGGAGACACTCACCCACAACGTCGACTATGGTGGAGTTGAATTGGGTGCAGTTGTCCAAACATTCCTCAGGCGTCAACTCACCAGTCTTGAATACCTGGCACTGCACACAAGGCTTGTAAGGCACACACTTGCCCTTGCAGATCTGGGGAGGCAATGCACAAATGCCCAACATTCAAGCCATAGGAACTCACAATATTAACAGGAGGCTTTGTAAGGGTTTAGAAGGAAAAGATCGCATGAAAATCAGCCACTTGAACTACTCATTATGCTTTGGTTAAGATGGATGAAGTAAGGAATGGAGTGAAAGAAGATAGTGAGAGCAAAGAAAGGGTGACACTGAGTTAGTCCAAAGAAATGAGAGTGAATGTGACTACTGCTTTGTGTAGGCTTGGCAGCTTTTGTGATGTTCTCAAGCAAGTTAAGACATGAGGTGACCTGGCCTGGCCCACCCAAGAGGTAGCTGGGGAGGCTGACTTTCATGTGATCCAGGAGTAATATTAAGGGTGAAGGTTCAAGATGCAACAAGAGGCACTGTTTTGTTTGGTCTCCTCTCACCTCTCCATCCATGCACTCTCTCTCTCTTCATGCCACACTCACCACAATAACAACACTGGCTCACCACTTTGATGATCATTTCTGGAAGTCATCATGGCAGCCATAAAATGATTGGGAAGTTAAGAATATATCATTCCGAATAATATGAATTCAGTAAGCAGTTTTCGAGTTTTCAGTATGTCAACATGTAAATATCCAGTCTAGAAATTCTTTGGTATACAGGCCAACATATGGATATATATTTAAATCATAACTCCTAGTTGAGCCTTGTTAATCACAACTTAGTGATTTATTCATTTCTCCTTTATGAAAGAGGATTATTGGTTTAGGGCAACTAAAAACCAGCTGAGAAAAAAGCTAAATATGAATATTTTCTCCATCAGCAAAGGAAGTAACAGCTAAATGGCAGCTTTTGTTTATCAAAGCCTGGGAGGAACATGATGGAGGGGTGAGAGAGAGAGACACACACATAAGAAAGGAGAGGTAGGTTGTAACAGCTGGCAGGCAGGTGAGACAGCTGGGAGAGGACATAATAAGTGTTGAATTAGTGAACACAGAGTACAGGTGATGCTCTATTATTGTCCCTCATCAGAAGGTGTGCGGATACAAGGTACTGGTCAGTGAGGAGTGGCTGGCAGCATTTCACTGAGCTGGGGAATGGGAATGGCTTGGAGGCCCAGTACTGTTCACAATCTGAGTCCCCTTCACCACTCATCTTCACTGTGTTTAGCATTTTCTCTGTTTTAAGTCCTCTCATCTACTGACGTGTTACAAAACCCAATAACTGGTATATTCTGCGCAGATCAGAGGATTTGAGACCAAAGAAAAGTCAAAACATAGTGGTAGTGTGTGCAAAAGTATACTCAACTTGTGATCATGACTGAATTGTTAGGATACAACCACTCAACATCTGTGTCTTATGATGAGTGCCACACCAGGAGTGACTGGAGAGCAGGAGCTGAACAACTAACTGGTCAGTCAATGTAAGACACAACAACAATATAGGATTAAGTGATATAGAACTGTATATGTATATATATCAAACTGAAAGGAGAGACCAAGAGATAGAAATATGTGCATGTAATGTACATTTTCCTCATGTGCACGTGTGATGAACAAAATATTACAACGATAAAACTAACACCAGATTAATAAGTACATGAGGAGGCTAGGGAGGGGCAAGACTGGGGGCAGGGCTGGTGGGGGGGCGAGGGTGCATGGGAGCTACTGTATGAATGGGAGCACAGACGGATGCCAATCGAGACGCCAATACAACCCCAATACCTGACTCATCCTGACGCTGACGGCTGTGCATGGAACATAACGAACGGTGGTCAGTAGTGGCTCAAGAGGTCAAGAGGTCAAGGGGTCAAGGGATACAAGTATTTCAAGGGGGATAGGGGATGTAACTGGAGATAATTTGAACAACAGTGTGTACAATGATGTGTCCTTAATTTGAAGGTCCAACTCTGTTCTTTTATGCTTCTATAAATGGTGATATCAAATCAAACCTACTTCAAGTGAATTAACTGTGTGTGTGTGTGTATTTTAAAGTACACATTTTCTGACTCCCAATATATGTGCTACAAAATCAATTACATTCAGCATAAACTTAACACGATTGATCTTCAGTTGAGATTAAATCTTTCCCTGTTAGTGGATGAGACAAGACTGTGTACACTTGTCTTTTTGTCACGTCAAAAAACACCCAACTCCTGAGAGCAACAAACACGATGCACAAATTCGCTTCACATAAGCCTGACACATTTAATATCTTTCTGTTAGTGGATGGAGACACGAATTTCTTTCTATATCATTACAAAATCACTGACTCCCTCAATAAGTTCAAGATGCACAGACTCAGTATACACCTGACACATTCAAGCTTGGATTAGAGAGTTCTTGCAGTTAATCGGGTGGCTGACACAACACATGTTTTAGTTTCAGGGCTGATTTAGAGACACCAATAAATTCCAGGCCAGTAAAAATAATTAGGCATTCTTCTCACTACCTGCAGTTCTTTTTTTGCATTACCTGTCCTGATAGATGAAGATAACTTAGCATTCCATCTTTTTTTGCTCTGGTTTACTAGCTTTACCTGTCACAGTTGGGCACAGCTCTGAAAAACTGTCCTGGAGGAGCTGTGTACTATCATGACAGACAGACTATTGAGGAAATATCTAACCTGGTATAAGAAACATGAAAATTAAAGAAAAGGAACGCTGGTGATCCATTTTGTTATTTTGACTGGATATACAAGTGCTAATCCAGAACAATGGCAAGAACCCACTCAATTATGCACTTCTATCACTCAGACTTACACCAGGTTATCATTTCCCAACACAGCTGGTGACGTGGGGCAGCTGGGGTGTCGTATTTCCTTAATATAACTGTACATTTGGCTGAAGATCAAGAGAGAGAGACTTGGGCATTATGAAGCATGTTTATTCTTAACTAATCTTCCTCTTGGCTTCTTCCAGGGGACATAGGAAGCTCCAATGTTGGCCAGGAGTAAAGTTAGTCAGGAATAAAGTGATCTATCTCTCTTTCTCTCCATTCCCACCTTGTCAACTATAATCTAAGGCATCTTGTAACAGTATGAAAACGTTCTACTACAAATAGCTTCCAAAGATCCTCCCCTGAATGCTTGGACTCTACCCATGACTGAATAAGGAGTTTAATGTAAGATAGATGCTATTATTATGCTTCACTGCATCAAAAATAAAATGGTTCCTGCTCAGACTGTTACAAAAAATTATCTTTGAAATGACACAAGTAACCTGATGACATGTAGATATCATACAAATACTTAAAGTACAGAAAAAAGAGAAGCATTACTATTTATATGGTAAATCTTAGGTGTTACTAAATATTTATAGAATGGCATGGTATCCTTTAGTGTAAGTAGTATATATAGAGAGATACTTACACTGTACATCTTAAATCATAAACCTGCTATCAATTATGAGTAACCTGAGTGAAAGAAAGGACTGGAAGTGATAAAAACTTAACTATATGGAAAGTGGCATAGTACTAATCCACTGAAGGGATCTGCTTGTATCAAATCAATTAATATTCTGAAAAGATACGGATAAAGATGGAAAAAAGGCTACATTATGAACTGTACCAGAATAAGAAATAGAGAAAAGATAATAATCACTAATGATGAATATTTAACATAGTAATAGTAATAAAAACAATAACAACAATAAATACATATGATATAAAGGAAAAAGAAACATAAGATAACATCAACAAACCAAATAAATAAAAGAACAAATAAAAAAATCAACAGAAGAGGAAAGAGACACAATAACTTCACTTACCGGGCAATCTTCACAGTACTTTCCTGAGAAACGTCCCTCCTTCCCCTCATTACACTTGCACTGGTTACACTCACACACGCCCTGGCCAGAACACTCCTCCCCAGTTTCTGTGAGAGAGAGAGAGAGAGAGAGAGAGAGAATGATATCAGTCCTACAACAGTTCATCTGGAAATACACTTATAAAACACAAGTGTATAGCCCACACTGGACCATCATAAAGGGGCTGTGTATGCTTGAGTGCTATAATGAGCTTTATAAACACACTGGAGTGCTGTAATGGGGTCAATACTCAGGCTGGAGTGGTGTAATGGGGCTCTAGGCACTGTGTGGTATTGTAATGGGGACTCACGAGGGTTCATGCACTGGTCCTTGCTGTCCTCACACATGCAGTCGTCCCCAGTCCAGCCTGGCTTGCACACACACTTGTTGCAGTCACACACGCCGTGGTTGGGGCCGCCACACAGCTGCCCGTTGAAGCGGTTACACAGGAAGTTGGTGCACTCACAGAAGGTTCCCTCAACACTCTGTAGGCCGGAATGAAGGGTGCTTTCATATCCTACAAATTACTATGTTGTTTTAAGAGACAGCAGAGTAAAAGTAAGTGTTTAAAAATTTGTAGGTGGTCATATCTTGTTGAGCAGCTGACCACTCACCTCGTCAGGGTTCTCACGCTCGTTACACTTGCACTCGCCGCAGGTGCAGGTGCCACGGCCGCTGCAGATGGCCGAGGTGTTTGTCTGACGGCAGCTGGAGTCATCAAAGCTTCCACCAACGCCCCAAGGAGTGCTGGAGCCACACTCACAGCGGCTGCCCAGGTAACCCTTGTCGCAGTCACACACACCACACTGGTAGGTGCCGTGGCGACTGCACTCCTCTGATGCTACCTCATAACCCTGGAGAGCAAGGAGTGTGTGTTGGTGGTGGTGGTGGTGGTTGTATTGCAAACTTAATTTGATTAGTCTCATACAAGGACAAAGGAATGTTGATGTTTATAAAGAGAATGTGCATGATATAATAATAAAATAAAGGTTCTAGATATAATAAAGCCATAATGGAGGAAAAATACAAGTGCACAGATTCATGATGACATTACAACACAAAGCAAGTCAATAAGAAGGCTGCAGTCACCTCATCGCCGGGCCGCTCACAAGGACAGTCACAGATCATCCCCAGGTCAATGATGAGAGACTCGCGCAGTCCCACCGGGTAAATGCCGATCACCTGATTCCACTCACTGGGGTCTTCCGGACACTTATCCACCTGCAGCCATCCACAACAAAGAGAAAACTGTTAGTCTCACTGGAGAAATTGACATGAACCAGAAACCACACAAGAGCCTATAAAGTAAGGTTAGATAGTGAAACACATCTCCATAGCAAAAAGGAAATTGTTGGTATTACTGGAGCAAAAATTCATTCACTTCCTTTCACACACAATAAACTGATGTAGAATGTTACAACTCACAGTGATCTCAGCTCGGAACTCCACCTGATCGCCAACACGCAGACCCTTGCACTCAGATGTCGCCTTCTCGGTGGTTCCCTTGCACTTGGAGTAGTACTTGATGACCACCGGGGATGTGGCATTGTCCTTCAGCTCAACCTTGCTGGTGATTTTCTGCCCGGGGGAAGACACAAGTGAGTTACAAGTCCAATGATCACTGACATTACACTCCTCTGTTGCCACACCTTCCTGCATACGTCATACATCACTCTCTCCCATGACTGTAACTGGACAATAGAGCATGTTCTAGACCATTGTGTCATTACTGAATCTTAACCGCCAGAGCGCTTCCCTCACCGCATACTCATCCTTGACCAGCTGCACAACGTTAGATGAGTTCTGGGTCAGCTCTCCCTGGCTGGAACCTTCAATCATCTGAGCAAGACGGGAGTACACGGCAGACTGCTCTCGTGTGACGGCAAAGATGAGGTTGATCTTGTGCAGTTTGGCCACTTGGTTGATCTGCACGAGGGGTGACAAGTGAAGCAAAAGTGGTTAAAACATTTTGTGCGTGACAGCAAAATATAAAATTATGCAAAAAAGAGAGAAGTAAAAAATAATACAAGACTTAGTTCAATAAACAAAATAAAAACATAAACAAAACCTACAAACAAGACATGGATTTGAATATACAAAGTGGGGGTGAGATGAGAGCACAGCAATGAGAGACAGAGTACTGATGTAGGAGAGACAGACAGACAGAGGAGGACACTCACCTGGGAGACAGAAGGGTAGTCCTGCAGCACAGAGTGGGTGTACTCGCCTCGCTCATTGAGGTGACACTCTCCATCGTTGGGCTTGACGATGCCTCCAAGCTGTGACACAAACAGGAGTGGGACAGGAATGAGAACAGGCAGCAGAGTGAACAATAAGTAGCATCCACAGCACTCACTGACCCCAATATCAACAAAGTTCATGAATCTTTCAGTACTATATCCTAAAGACTATGGTTTATGAGTTTTCAGACTACAATAGAGTTAATTGTTCACATATTTTCAAAAACTACTAATCACAATGGTTCACAAACTTTGTACTCTCTCTTACCTTTCCATCCCCAGCATAATGGAATCCAGCATCTGTGGAGAAGAGAAGGAGCCGCCGAGCCTCTTCCCTCCACTGGATCTGCTCCTGACACACAATGGCCTGCATGATGGCATCAAAGCCACCCTCAGGAGCGTCCAAGTTCCCGGACACTGGTGCCTCCTGGACCTTCTCCTGTTGCCACAAGGAATGCAGGAATTACAGACACACAAATAATCACAAGGGACTTTACCCTGTAATGTATATTTAAATCTTATCTAGACTGCTTCATCTGTGGTATAATGACTGCTATGCATGTCCTACTATTCATACAAGGTCTCTCCTTAAGCTAAGAGAATATAAAGAAACTGGCACACACAGGGTCCACTTACGGCAAAGGCAGTGGCGTCTCTGTTAAGGCTGAGGGCGTTCTTGAAGCCATAGGGAGCAGCACACTCAGTGCAGGGCTCCAACAGTCTACAGGATCACCACAGGGAACAGAGGAAAGGATACATGATGAAATTGAAATATTAAGACTATACAGTACAAAATCTCTTTCACTTTCTCACTTTCTCTCTCCACTACCCACACTGGCCAGACTGCCACTCAAACTACAAAAAATCCTGAATACAGGATAGCAGTCCAGACCAGCCACTTCACCCTCACTCACTTCTGGGGGACGGTGCTAACATACGGCATCACAGTCTTGTCCACGAAGGAACCAAACCCGAGCTTGAAATTACGGGTGATCTTGTCCATTTCGGTGGCCAGCTCAATGCCAAGCTTGGAGAGGGATTCCTTGTCGTCCTTCATGGAGTTAGAGAGATCCATGAGGTAGTAGAGGTCAACAGGGTAGTCCTCAGCCTGCCTGAAGGTCACCTGCATGTTCAGTGACTCCTCTGCCAGGGAAAGTACAGGTGAGACAAGAGATACTGGTGGTGTTATTGTCTGGTCTTTTTTTTATGTAAGAGGGTAAGCTGGCCAAGGGCGAAAATAAATTACAATAAAAAAACCTACTAATTTTTCAGTTTTACCTATGTGTCTTGTTTTGAAGTGCTTTATAATCTTACTATCTTCAAAAAGATTATCAGTCAAGTCACTGGGGCTCTCATGTATTGTTTTTCTTTTATTGATATTGTAGGATCACTATATACAAAGAAAAATAGAAAAAAAACTTGAGACAGAGAGAGAGAGAAACACTTACGGACTCTGAGCTGCATGCTGACACGCTGGGGTTTGATCTGCACCACTTGCTCCCCATAGCCACCCGCCGCGCCAGCACCCCCCGCCGCAGCACCGCCACTCCCTGCCAGCACTCCGGCCTGTGTCAGTTCGTTGTTGATGAGCACCTCAAAGTAGTTGGCCGGCTCATTGACATTGTCCCCACACGCCTGCCGCCACTCACTAGCGATGTCGTCTGTGAGCTGGATACACCGAGACAGACTCTTCCCGTCAACTCCAGTGAAGTTCTGTGGAATATAGGAAGTGTTAGGGTAGTCTGGTTAGGTTAGGAATTGTCCCTCTAATATTACAGTTAAGAGTCATGGCCAGATTTCTAGTCTTAAATTTTCTCATCAGCAGTAAATTTGAAGCTGCTGATGAAATAATGGCTAAAGTACAAGACCACTTGGAAGAGGTTAAGATAGATTTTAAGATTAGAAATTCACCTAAGAAAAAGTTACAAGCTTAAGAATCTCCATTAGTCCAGCCCAGGGATACAAAAGTGATGGAGCGACAGACTGAGTTCAAATTAGGTTAGAACACTCCCTCTCACTAAAACTATAGATGAAGTTCTGGGAAAACAAAAAGATAAACTTCTCGGAGCAAGGAGAACACAACACTCACCCCAGAGCGGCCACACCACATGCAGTTCGGGGTCTGGATGCAGCCGGAGCAGGAGTTCTTGTTGCTGCATCCCGACGAGGCCCAAGCTACACCGCACACCACCGCCACCACCGCTGCCCACACCGCCACACGACTCAGCCTCAGCCACATGGTCACTGGTCACCTCTGGCACCTGTGAGAAGACCACCACTGTCTCAGCCACTGGTGAAGAGCTATGCTTCTGTGTCTGTGTTGCCCCAAACTATGATTCCCAAAGAAAAGTCAAAGCACCATGCCTCTGTTCACTTTTCTAAGTACTCAGTTCGCTGGTCAAGATTATTTTACAAGTTAGATTAGGTTAGGTTAGGTTAGGTTAGGTTAGGTGATAATGTAAGTTGGCATAATATTTTTTTTCACACCAATGATAATATCTGTTTTGAACTTTCCACAAAATAATGAAAACACATTCACAAAAACCAATGTCGATCATCAGAGAGAGAGAGAGAGAGAGAGAGAGAGAGAAACTTTTTACACATTATCAAAACCACTTTAACCTCAATATTTTTTGTACGACATGCACCACACTCACACAGGAAATATTATCAACTTATCACCACCGGAAACACCCGACACTGAACTGCACAGCGTATTGTACTGCCAACAGAATGAAGTCACAAACAATTCTAGTCAAGTGTGTGGATGTAAATGTTAATGTGTCAGGGTACTGTTAACCCCTTCAGTACTGGGATACATTTTCATATTCAGCTCATTATTTGATTTCATACAGCTTTGGAAACTCATGTCAAGATCAATATAGTACAGACTCTGGCCATTGATTTGTGAGGTGCATAGACCCGTCCTAAAGTCAATAAAATCCCCTAATCACAGCCAAAACTTAAGGTTACTCAGGGTAAAGTAGCAGTGTTTCTATGGGTGTTAAATATACATATAACTAATTCATGCAGAGCTGAACTGAAGTGTTTGTATGAGACTATATGAGTTATATTTACATTTCACTTCAAAGTTTGTTAGTTCACTTCAGGGTTTTATTGTTTATTGTAGTTATTCTTTTTTTATTATTCTCTTCTAAAGTGAAATGGTACGAAGGTGAAAATAAATATGATAAACTAAGAGAGAGAGACTGGTTGGTGTAGTTGACCAGGTGACTGTTCTCACTCCCTTTGTCTGCTTTGTAATTCAATACTCCACACACACACACACACACACACACACACACACACACACACACACAATATGATCTGTAACTAATGTAGGTTGTATCACCCTCACTTCCTCTCTACCTAACCTATACTTAACTCAGCCCCACCTCACACAAACACCAATACACACAGGAACATCAGAATGAACCTCCCACATATCACTCCAGCAAAGGTGACTCAGACAAGATAAGATGCTTTAATCTCCCCATCTTGACACTCTTATCTCACTTCAGGAGGTAAAGCAAATAGTAGCAGGATAAGAGATAAGAGGCTGCCTTGGTGATGTGGTATGGAGCTTGTGGAAAGATGAATAGGGTTTAAAAAGGGAATGTATAGAAATGTTGATTTTGAGAATTATACTATTTAATGTTCTCTCTCTATAACAAAAACAAAACAGTGACTATACAACCCACAAAATACACACCAAACCACACATATAATCTCAAAGCATTTACCAGACAACCTTTTCATCGCCTTAGCAAACCAGTAAAGCAGAAGTTTAGCCCAGGGAACACTATAAAAATGCAGCTTATCAGAGAGGAAATAGGAAACTGAGATTAACATGAAAGCAAGCAGGAAGGTTCAAAATTAAAAGCTTGGAGGAAAGACAGGAAAAGGTGTGGTATTGAGGCAGTGGTGTGGGGGCAGATAGGAAGATAAGGTAGCCAACAAAGGAAGGGAAGCTAGATAAGGTGGACTGTGTTAGGTAAAATAAAGAGATAGTTAATAGTATACAATAGTGACTGATGGCAAAAGGAATAGGAGGTAAAAATAAGATTTGTGTGGACAATAAGGAAATGTAAGATAATATATAGTCATGGGGGGATACTGATAAAAAGGACATAGTCAAGAGTGATAGATATAAAGAGATAACAGAAAGATACGCAAATCTATCACTCTAGACATAAAAAAGGCGGATGTGAGTTTTTTTCTGCTTGCCGACAAAAGAGTTAACATATCTCAAGAGGGAGGGGGAGGGGGAGGAGGGGAAAGGGGGGGGGCAGGAAATACATCCTCCAGGTACATTTCCAAATAAGGCAGCCAGGTGAGGGGTGCTGGTGATAAGAAAACACTGAGGAAGGAAAGGCTTACAAATTTAAGCTGCCATGACGTAGAAACACTGGCGGTACTTTTGTTGCTACATCCTTCACTTTGATATGAATTTCCTTCAGTGAGTGAATAGATAAGAAAAAATGGAAAAATGAAAGGAAAATGTAAAGGTATTTAAATGGTACTGAAGAAGTCTTGTTCTTAATGATAGGAAAAGTTACCTACTAAATTTTAGAGAGGGAATGGTGATGTTGAGGAAAAAAGGAGGAGGAGGAGGAGGAGCAAAGAAGGAAAAAAAGAACAAAACAAAAGAAAATAATCTTATAACCAGGATTACACAAACAAAACAGTGAAGAAGAAAACACACACGCACACACACACACACATGTAGCATAAAAATAGCTCACTTTTTTCCTACAACACCCTAACACTAAATATTCTACTCCCCTAAATGTTACAAGACTATCTAAGAAAACGTTGGCACTCATAAAGGGGAGAGAGAAGGTTGACTGAGGGGAGGGGGGGGGGAAAGGAGAGGGAGGGTGGGCAGTGGCTGGGGAGTTGGAGAGAGAGAGAGAGAGAGAGAGAGAGAGAGAGAGAGAGAGAGAGAGAGAGAGAGAGAGAGAGAGAGAGAGAGAGAGAGAGAGAGAGAGAACAGTGCCACACCCACACATTATACAAGACCTCATTAGGCTGAGTAGAGGAAGAGAGGGAGTGGGAGGGAGGGAGGGAGGGAGAGGAAATGGCTGAAACGGTTGAATTTAGAGAAACTGCTTTTAATACTAATCACAAAATCAATGTATGTATGTAGGTTGCTTCTCCCATAAGGTTTGTGTATATTTATGTGTAATACCTGCTGTATATGGATTTCTAAGAAGTTTGAGTGGTTACCCCTCACTGTATTCTACTGTATACTTATGCAATATCCTCTCTTCTTACTCCCTGACCCATTTCCTCTTCCAAACAAACACCCACACATTCACACATTCCACAGAATATGGGAGCCGTAATACCAATGTGTCATCAGGATTTACAGGGGAAACTTTGCTATCTAGGAATATTTTTTCATCATTGTTATATATTACTGTTATTATTGCCTATGGAAAAGAAGCTTGTTGAGGGTATAATAAGTGTTATGAAAATATATTATAAGAGAAACAGTTAATATAGTATTGCTTCCCTAACTGTACCAATGGTTCTGTTTGAGGAGCAGATCCTGGGAGATAAAGCTGGCAAACATTACTCAGTTTATTGCAAAAGAGAGAGAGAGAGAGAGAGAGAGAGAGAGAGAGAGAGAGAGAGAGAGAGAGAGAGAGAGAGAGAGAGAGAGAGAGAGAGAGAGAGAATTTCTTTATATAAATCTAGATATATATCACAGCATAATCCTTCCCATTAAAATTGAAATAATGACTTCTAACATAAACTATAAAATAAGTATTACCAAACAAGCACAGCACAAAACTCAAATGGGTCCAGTAGAAAATTTCATAAGATTTAGTGCACAATAGGATAAATACAGTACACAATACTCCAATCAATCCCCCTATGAGTGTGAGCATGGACTGAAGACAACAAAGGAAATCATCTATAAAAGTTTTCATTACAGGGAAATGTGTTGCAGTAATCAGCACACTTGTTACCTGACAGGCCATGAGGTGAGGGCCACTTAATAGTACAGCAGGTGAACTGAGCAGAAGTCAAGAAGAAAAAAGGAAAAAAACAGCCACTGGTCCGTAAAACTTTGCCTAATTCCACACAGCAATTATTAGGCATTGGGAGACTCACAGCAGATGGCGATATGAGGAGCAGGAGAACCGAGACGAGCAGCAGGTGAACTAACCAGCAGATGGGTCACCACCACTTTTGGACACACCAATTCCCACGCCCACTACACACACCCACGTCCTATTGTACGCTCACCACGCCCTTCACACACTCACCTCACCTCACCACACACCAGTAACGCACTGCTCCTCCTTCACTTCACTGGAAGGACGTACAATGCGTGACGCTAATCCGGAGAGAATCTGAGTCAGCTTCCGAGAAAAGACGGATAGGAAATGAGTGGTGGGACTCGAGAGGCAGTCACTTGCGTCCCCCTCAGCAGGTCCCTCCCAGATGACCTCATCCTCCCTTATTTCTCCCTTACGCAGACTCTCCAAGCCCTCTTTTCTCTTACCTCCGGAGTCTAGGACGGGTAAAATGGTGTTCAGGGTCGCCTACAGGTCCCGAGCGAGCATGTTAGGCGGTAAAAACGGAGATATAAGAGAGGGAGACGAAGTGCTCCCGAGCTAAAATTGGAAAACAAACATCGGGCGGTGACGTCAGACCCGCATGCTGCTGAAAGACTCTCTCTACCCTGCATCTCTTTATTCTTATTTACACCATACTTTATCCTCTCATATGAAGGAAAAGGTGTCTATCTTTACTTCAGGATGCTGTTTATTGTGGCTACTAATATGGTAACTTGCTACATGAGAGAAAAGGGGGAGGGCTTCACATCTGTCGTTTTCTATACGAGATGCTGAAAGGGTTAACCCCTTCCTTTCCTTCTTCCTCTTATTGACACTTGCAGTTTTCTTTCGTTCCCCATATGAATGAACATCTATGTTTTTTAGAATTAAATCATTGAAGATGGTGGTTGCAAACACTGAAAAGCAACTGGTACAGGAAGATGAAAAAAGTTAATGCACTCGTTTTCTCCGAGTGCCTCTGACTCATCTTCCGTCTCGTCTTCCTCTTCACAGACTTTCATATTAGTCTTTTTTGTCTTTTGACACAACAGAACACTGACTTCTTTACGATAACTATACCAAATTTACTAGACACCTTAATAAATTGTAAATACTTTCTGAAAAAAAAAACTAAATGAATGCACTGACACCGGTTTCTTTTCTAGCACTTCCTTATTTTCAGGGGAGACATTTATATAGTTTATGGGCAACTTAATTCTTGAGATTCAAACTGAATTCGAGTTACAAAATAGTACTTTGATTTCATCTAAATACCCCAGTGTCATGATTTGCTTGTACCTTTGGCAGAGAGGCAGGCCAGCTGGCAGCTACAACAGCCGGGAAATTTGCACAGCCAAACCTTTTTTTTACTACCTCACACCATTATTCAGTTCCAAACACAATTTGTAAATCACAATCCACGGGGCTTACTCCTGTTGACTAAATCGCGCCTGCACTTTTATAATTTATTATTTTTTTGTGTGAGAACAATGAGAAAATGAATGTAGCTATAACCCTTTCCTCACCTATGACATGCCCACTCCTAAAAACAGCCCTGACACCAAATACATATCATTAAAAACTTCATAATAAATGCCTGAATCTAAGAATGCCATTGGAAACACCATGAACTGTGAAGTGGCTGTGGTGTGGAAGGATATAATAAAAAGCATAAGATTACTGCCTGTGTTTAGTTTGGTATGAATGAGGATGGGGATTGCACAACACGATCCAATGAGAGGCAGTTTCCAAACAGCCCTTTGATTAGCAGCACAACAAGAAGCCAATGATAAGAGGAACAGAATGCAGTGACAGTGAGGATGAGTCATGAGGTAATGATCCTTAAACACTAGGATGGGAGACAGCAAACAGTGCTGATGGATGCAGTGCTGTGCTCCCTTACACAGCACCACAAGTATGGGTGATCATGCCTTCTTTCCCTCAACACCATTCATAAAATTGTCCACTCCCTACCAAGACAGGACAAATGAAACATCTTGCTTTAGAAGTTGTGTGCTCAGACCCTCAGAACAACATAGTCTCATCATTCTCTCTAAGGAAGACTTGTGGTTGAAATATAAGAGAATACAATACTCCAGCTTCAGTGTTGTGGCAGCAGAACACTCAAGGCAGCTCTCAGTGACCTATAAGGCCCACATAAACATTATCTGCCCTTTACCAAACTACTACAATCTATAATAGAATAGATTGTCATGTAGAGAGGCAGCAAAGCTCAACCAACATTACCTAATGAACTGTAAGTGATCAAGGCCCATGTTTATATTGTTTAGCCTTGACTGCCATGGAATTAAAGTGTAAGATAGCATGGTACATCTGTTTCAGTCTTGTAGCAGCAGGACATTCACAGTCTGACTGATGTTATAAATTGACTGAGATGTAATCACCAAAAGTTAACCAGTACCTCTATTCATTCATTCCTTTTTTTGGTAAACTGTGGAACTCCCTGCCTGCTTCTATATTTCCAGCTTCCTATGACTTGACTTTATTTAGGAGGGAGGTTTCAAGGCATTTGTCCATGACTTTTGGCTAATTTCTTTTACCTTTAAGGGACTGGCAAATTAGTGGGCTTTTTATTGCCCCTGGCCAGCCAGATTGCCCTTCTATTTGGATGATAGGCATTCAATATCCTGCCATTGAGTTTCCCTGCCACCTTTCCTGCTTATCAGCTAGTCAGTCAAGTCCTCTCTTTGTCAACCTGGTCTGGGCACACCATCTAACACATGACGTATCATTTCTTTGTTTTCTGAATGGTGAATTACAGAAAGAAAGGTCACATCACCCATGTAGAAAAGAACAAGCAAGGCCTGACTATTTGTTATAAGTAAGCCCCTTGTCAGGCTAAAAGAGGCAATGAGATTACCTGTACACCTTTGTGGAAAAAAAGATACTATACATAATATATTCATTTGCATATATATATTCATCTATATATCTTAAGTGTAAAATGATTATCACAAGAGCAGCATCAATAAAATAGAGATTCCTGTGTCAGATCAACAGTGAACTGGTTATGTCCTCTAGGAGGGTGATGCTTGAGGTGCTTTTTTGGTCTCCTGCTGAAGTGAAAACAAAATCATATCCCCCCCCCCCCCCCCCCGCCCTTTGCAAGATTTCAGGAGAACTTTTCTGGTCCCATTCAAAAAGAAAAGTAAAATGAACACATACTGAACACAACTTTCAGGTGCCTTTCCTTTCCTATAAAATTACACCCAAAAATGAGTCACAGCTGGGTGTACATCTTTGCCACATGGACAAAATGAACAGGGAAGTAATACACAACCACGACATATACGAATAAAATAAATAAATAAAAATAACATGATTAGTAATGGTAATTTAAGTCAAATTCTGATGAGCTTCCAAGAAAATATGACTTGAAAGAAGATAGAAACAATGAAAATCCACAATATAACAGGAAAGAGAATTAAATCTCATTCCAAGCACAATTAACTTTTCAAGCCCAAATCAACTATATTTACAAGAACCAGAGATTATTACATCCCATTATGCCTCTTGGAAAACACTTTCGTACAGGTTTAGTGAGTGTGTGTGTGTGTGTGTGTGAGTATGTATGACCAGGAGCACTGTAACCCCTCCCTGAGTACCAGCAATGAACCAATAATGCCTTTGTATTGTTCCTTCTAATTAACAAGTGCATCCAGGAATGTGTCATTAGAGCTAAATCAGGTTCCTGTGTGGATTCCTTTGTCATAGTGAGCTACAGAGTGTGAAGCTTACTATAAAATGTATCTAAACTAGTCCTATCAATCCTGGCTACTTCTTGGCACCTCATTGGGACAGCATACCCAACAAGAGCCTGAACAATGGTACCATACTAAAAGTCTCAAAATAAAAAAAATCCTTCAAAACCTAGACAACGACAATACCAATGCTGCATACTGAGGATTCATCATCATACAGGCAATATATAAAATGTTCAGTATAAATACTAACATTACCGTGCACAGCTTCACATCAACCAGGCACGCCACAACCCACTGTCCAGTACAAACACACCTGCCCGCCTCCCCCAGCAGGACTGCCGGGGTTGGGGACGTGGCGGTGCATCATGATGGGGACGGTGGGGGAGGCAGGGACATACCCTTCCCCTGGGGTCCAAGGGTCACCTGCGTCACACCTTTAATTATCATTTCAGCCACCTGGTAGGCCATGTCCTCCTTTACCTTGTCCTCCTCACGGCCCATCAAGCGACGGATCTTCTGGAGACCTGACGATGGCTGGCGGTGGTAAGGATGAGGCTCAATTTCTGCCTCAAAGCGTCCCAGCTCATTGACAAAGCCACAGCTCAGCTTCCTGCAGGGTGGTGACATGTGTGAGTGTTGTATTAGTTCTCACACCTAATCACACATTTATAAACCATCCCCTCTTGTTGATAAATGACTCCAGTTTGTGTGATTTGTTCAGCATTGAAAGATCAGTAAGAAAATGTAGTTGTGACTCACGTGAAGGTCTTGCGGCGCCACAGTGAGTCCGGGTCATTGAGCTGCGACTCGTCAATCCTCATAGAAGACGGATCTGCCAAGCTTTTGACACGGCAAGAGGGGGTTGCTGAGGAGTCCATGGCCAGCAGGGTGTTCTGTGTGCTGATGCTAACACTGCTGCTGCTCTGCTCACTGCTACAGGTGCTCTCTGACCCTGTAAAGTACAGCAGGTGTTGGGCTGTGAAGTACATCACTTGGCTCAAGGCTAAAATACTGAGGGTTTGGTCCTGCCTCGTGGGAGTGTCTTGTAGGATGTGACAATTCCTTCATATCCTTTACTGATACCTATTGACCTTTATGAGTTGCCATGACTCAATTTCTACATCATAATTACTACTAATCATCACAAATGTATGTCTTTCCCTAAAAAAAGATGAGTTGCTTCTGAAGAAAGTTTGGTATTGCCTGTGGCTTCATCATTTCACTACCTGCTGAGCAATTTAAATAAGCACTGCCATGATTACTATTCCTAAGATAAAGAGGAAATTCATCAATACTTTTCCTCTCCTCTCAACAATTTTTCTGTGTGTGTGCATGTGTGTGTTTACCTGTGCGTTTCTTCCGTCCAAAAAGCTCCACACTGCTCTTGACGGTATTGATAAGCTCACTTAAGTAGCTAATGTGAAGGCTGGAGGAGAGGTATCCAGGGAGGAAGTCCTGGAAGAAATATTGGAATGTTAGTATACAACGAGTCTCTCCTTCTTTCCTTTAGGTAAAAAATAAAGAAAGAAGAGCGTCAAATTATTGTGTAAGGTGCCGGGACTTTAAGAGACGAGAGAAAGGAAGATAGGAGAAAAGAAAGATAAAAAGTATCACAAGAAAAGGAAAAAATTAAGCAAGACAAGAAATAACAGAAGGAAAAGAAAGAAAAAAAGAAAGAAAAGGAAGAAAATAGAAAAAGAAGAAAGGTAAATGAAAAACAAGGTGAAGAAAAGATAGGCCGGCTAAAGGAAGGAAGGAAAGCTGGCAACACACAAACACTGACCCTTTCCAGGATGTGCAGCACAATTCTGAGTGGCAAGTCAAAGCAGGTGGGTTGCAGGCCTCCGTCCGGACAGATGTTGCCTTCAATGACAAAGCGCACCTTGTCACTGAACCCCTGAGGACACGTGGCCTGCAGCGAGAAGTACCTGCAGCAGAACACACAGTGAAAATTACAGTATTGCACTTCTCTGGTGTTATTTCTTGCTTTTTTATTATATGACCATTAAGTTTCCTGTTGTTTTTTTCTTCTTCCATCTCTCATACACTAATAACTAAGGAGACATAAAGCCACATCCCACATTTCACTAGTTTAGACCACCTTGATGTTGAGTCTACAATGTGAAAATTCCTGGCACACGAAGAGCAAACTTACTTGTCGTAGAGGATCACAGCATCAGCCTGGGCTTGGGCGGGGTCGTACGTCCGTGGGTCTGCCTCCAGGAGCTGCTGCCGGAAATTAGACACAGCCACCCAGAACTGCAGCATGCTCTGGCCACCCTCCTGTTCCACATACTGCCCCCACACAAATACATCACTATGTAAGATTCATAGTCCAGGTGCACACAGGTAATGAAAACCTAAACTTAGCAACAGATGGTTTTGTAGGTTGGATGTCATGTTATACCACTGATATCACCCAAAAATGGTAAAGATTAAATTACAGCCGAGCCATCAAGCCACGGCTTGCCTGTCCCACCCCAGCCGTGCAGCAGCCCCACAGTAAATCTAAGCCACTAAACAGACAGGAAGGAATGAGAATCTAATCTTGAAAAATAATAGTGGTTGCTTTACTCCTCCTTGGCAAATGACAAAGAGCGAGAGTCCCTGCAGTGTTACCTCCATGAAGTAGGGGAAGGCAGAGTCGCTGTATATGATGTCCGCCAGCCGCACCGACCCACTGGTGAGCACATCAATCTGGTGCTTCAGGTAGTAGTCACTATCCAGGAACTTGGGTAGATACCTTGTGGAAAGAAGAACAGGTAAAGTCTCTGCCCTATTTGTTATATTTCATGAGGAAGCAAGCATTATGACGTCAACAATCCCTGGTGGGCACTACCTCAACTCACTCTCTCTCTAGCATCCCAATGACAGCCTCCTGAGCGGCCACAAAGCACCCGGGGTCGACGTCCTCAATCGCTGAAATCCTGCAGCTAATGAGCTCCACTATGTCCTCCTCCACACCTAAGGGGAAGTCTGCATTCTTGGCCAGGTACTTCTTGTAAATGGTGAGTGCGTCCTCTATGATACTCTTTCGCAGCTTCTGAGCCCTGAGTCTGCTGTCCTCTGCACCACTAGAGTCGTCACCAACAGTCTGTTCCTCCGTCAGGGCACTGAATACATTATCATCACTGACACTGGTATCGTTACTACCATCACAGTCTTCCTTCACCTCACTCCCTAGGTCCTGCCTGGGGGTGTGGCAAGTCAGGGCATCCGGTGTCACGCCTTCAGGGCTGCCAAGGGGCGTCACGTCACTGGCATACTGAATGTTGCTAACTAGATCTGGCAGTATGAGGTCTCTTGGTGCATCTCTGGACTGGGACTTTGCTTTACTTGGATGTGGCTCCTCCTTGAGTCTGTCTGCAACACCTGCTGGAGCCTCAGATGTCACAGTGGTGGATCTAGCAGGACTCGTCTGTGGGGCGCACCGAGTGATGGCGGCAGCTCGGAAGCTGTTTGCCTCCAGCCAGAAGCGTGCATATTTGTCTGCACCCAAACCCTGGAGGAACTGCACAAAGTACGGCAGTGTTGAGGGACTGTGTAGGATGTCCAGGACACTCTTCACAAACTGTGCCTGAACCTGTAGTGGGTCATTCCCCTTGGCCTCTGTAATGGAACAAAATGAAGGTACTTGAAAGGAACTGAGCCTATGTCTTTCTCTGATGTCAGAGCTCAACACTGGAGGCAGGCCAACTTACCACCACCTGAGAGGAACAGTTCTTCATCAGCCTTTGTTATACGGTGGCGGGGGACGGTGGAGTGGCCAGGGCCAGGGGGAAGTGACTCGGAGCTGAAGGAGGCAGGAGCACCACTCTGAGAGGGAGTGTTGTGGTTCCTCTGCCATTCCTCTCTGGGTCTTGTGTCCGAAGAGACGCTGTTGTTCCCACTCCCTGTCAATATCAATAACAATTTAACAAATATTGACAACTTAATCAACTAAGAATGTAATAACATGTGAATGTTTAAAGGCATTTAGATGGATGTGTTGGTGGTTAGGTGGTGTCATTGAGTGAGAGTCCAGGGTGTTGTGCAAACCTTAACTTCTAAACTTTTACAGTTTTGTTTCTCAACTACATTTTAATCTTTAATTTCTCAATCTTATTGTTTTATACCTCAAGATTAATATAGTGACAAACAATTTCTTGGATGTGTGAATTTTACTGTTTTAAATCCAAGGCTTTTGTTTTTATCTTTTGTTTAACATACTGATATTTAGAACTGTCCCTGTATTGTGGTCTGAGTTGGTAGGAAACCCTTCAGGCCTCCCCCCACCCTCACACCTCGCCTCCCTATAACCTCACAACTTTTGCCCAACTTACACCAAACTCTGTGGAGACAACTGTACGTCCACACACCACCCAGCCCTCCCCTCCCAGCAGTCCCGGTGTGTTCCCCCCCAGGCCCCGCCCATAACTCACATGTGCGGGCTAAAAAGAGACCATTATCGCCGACACCGGAAGTATCTTATTATTCTTTACCTCCTTCATGTTTCCGAATCAAATGAACATACGTACAAGACCTCATATCTCCCTGTCACAGCCTCCCTCGCCCCCCCGCACCCTGGCACCACTCAGGGATGCCTCAGTGTCACAGTTACTCACGGAATTTCCTCCATAGAGACGACATTTCGCCTTAAATATCATGGAAAAACAGTGTCCATGGCCCCGCTCCTCCCAGCTGACCCAGGAACACAACACTAGAGAACAATAAGTAGCAAAATGTTAAGTCCTCAATAGTATTCAGCTCTATATAAGCTACACTCGATCCTATCTGATTCACACTGCTCGGTACTCATAAGGTGTTCGGTACTGTTCCTGAGCGCCGGTGTTATTGTGTATACTCCTAAATAATCTCTAATGTTTCTTCAATTTCAAATGATAAAGGGATATATGAGATGCGGGAAGGCAGAGGCTCTTTACTTGCCAGTCTCTGTGTAAAGCATCTTTCCTCCTCTTCCTCATGCAATCTTCTTACTTCTGCATACTCTTTTTCTTCCTCTCGTAATCTTCCTCTTCCTTCTCTTCCGAGTCACTGTAAAACGTGTTTCCTCTTCTTTTTACTGCAATCTTAATTCCTCCTTTTCTTAAAATAATCGTTCTCCTCCTCCTCCTCCTCCTCCTCCTCCTCCTCCTTCTAGTATATGCAAATCGTGTATTTCTACGTATATACAACTACTACTCTTAAAATAATGACAGGTTTTCTTCTTTCTTCAAGACAGACTTTAGGAAAAATCTACTAGTCCTTACTCAAGACATAAGTGGTACATCTCTCTCTCTCTCTCTCTCTCTCTCTCTCTCTCTCTCTCTCTCAAGGGTATAAACAACTCCAGTGACATATTTTGAACGACTTCCACCATTCTAACCACAAATCAACAAGACTAACAAACAGGAAGACAAAATACAACGAAATCAAAAGAAAGCGATACAAACTAGCAAACCTTAAAGATACATAATAAAAAAGCAAACCCAATAACCCACAAAACCACTAGGCCAGGTAACACACATATGGGTAGATAACACAGGTGAGATGCGCACGGCGGGACTCACCTGTGCGGAAGAGGAGCAGGTGTAAACATCGCCACTGTCACCTGTGCGTCACCTGGGGCTGCACGTCACGTCAGGTGGAGCGGCCCTCGTACCTGGTGAAGGGCTGTGAGTACCGGGGTGGTGACTGGTGACCTGGGGACCGTGACTGGTGATAAGAATTCCAATTAGATACAAGTAATGAGTGATTGTGTGTATTGAGTTAACAAGCTTCTCTGGATAGCTGCTTGGAATGTGGCTGTGTGGATGCTGTGGTGGCTGTGTGGATGCTGTGGTGAGTGTGTGGATGCTGTGGTGGCTGTGTGGATGCTGTGGTGAGTGTGTGGTGGCTGTGTGGATGCTGTGGTGGCTGTGTGGATGCAGTGGTGACTGTGTGGATGCTGTGGTGGGTGTGATGGCTGTGTGGATGCTGTGGTGGCTGGGTGGTGGGTGTGTGGATGCTGTGGTGGCTGTGTGGATGCTGTGGTGGATGTGTGGTAGCTGTGTGGATGCTGTGATGGCTGTGTGGATGCTGTGGTGGCTGTGTGGATGCTGTGGTGACTAAAATCTATCTATTCTGAGTGAGTTATAACAAATTTAGTGTTTTTCCAATTCCAGGCAACAATGGTCTTGCAGGAGAGAGGAACAAAAGTTAAAATATTCAAGTTTGTGGAGTAACAATAGAAATAACCATCTCTGTGCCATTCCTACCACCACCACCACCACCATCAGGGTTTTGAGGAGCACCACAGGACACAAGCCACCAAGCCACAGACCAGCTCCTGCATCCTCTTGAGACAATGGGGATGTTTGACAAGTTGGTGTTTGCTCTGGGGCTGAAGAAGAGGGAGGCGAGTGTGCTGGTCATCGGCCTCGACAACTCAGGCAAGTCCACCATGCTCAACCACTTCAAGTCTGAGGACCAGAAGAGCACCGAGATTGTCCCCACCGTGGGCTTCAATGTGGAGAAGTTTAAAGGTGAGGATGTGATGGTGTGGGAGGGACAGGTGGTGGCTGTACAGCACAACACTCAGTCACTCCATAGCCACTACTTGTGTGTCACTGTGCCCATGTGTGAGATTTTGTACACTTCAATTTTTCTGAACACTTTATGTTCATTTTGTATTTGAGATTTGTAGATTTATGAATGGTAATTTGTGTGTAATATTTTTGTTATGTATTTCATCCAAATTTTAACCATTTTTTCAGATTTAAATCTTCTGATATGAACTGAACGATGTGTCGTCTCAGTGCATCAGTTGACACTGATATAAAACAAACCACAAAACATGGAGCACATACAGTAAAACAATACATGGAAATAGATATCTTGGAAAATCCTACATCATCTCATTATTTCATAGCAACAAGATATTCCATCCACTAAAAATCATGCTTTTTGTCTTTTTGCATGAGGTTTTGGTGTGTTTGCCTAAAAGAGCACTGTCATTGAGGAGCTTGAGGGGTCCAGTAAGTATAGATGAGCGGGCCCCTCAGGTATGGTGGGTGAGGCTGGTGGTGATGGCTGGCCAAGCAGAGTCAGTCAATCCGGGTGCGTCTGTTGCTGGTATGACTGTAATAGCTTGTTCATTCCTCCCATACACCACTGCCCTTATGGAGTCTTTGATGAGTGGCTTCTCCTAGTGACTGCTTACTCTAGGTTCAGGATTAAGACTAGTGATTGCTGTAGTGGAAGTTAGAAGAGTTTAGGGGATAAGGCTCTTGGGTTTAAATCTCTTCTTGAGGCTGTCCACAATAACAATGTTAACTGTTGTGAAAGACAGTCTATTCTGTTACTGTTGATGAAGTATTAGATGTCCAGTGACTTCAGTTGCATGTAGCACAAGCTTTACTTAGCACTACATTCTAGGCTGTACAGAATTCAGCAACAGAGGGTTTACTTTTGAGTATTTTGCTGCTGTTTCTTGTTTTGCAGCAGCAGTTGTGTGAGAGTTGTGATTACATAGGTGTTGAAGTAATTTTGTGACAATGGCTTTGTATTATAGTATTGATGAAGAGTGGACAGTATTTTGAACTATTTTAATGCATCATTGTTGGATCTTTAATTTTCAGAGTATTGTGTCATAGATAAGCTCACTTTGGCTAGAACTGAATATGAACAACCAGAAACAGAATCTTATACATATTAATTGTCAAGACTTCTCTCATTCAGAAGCTTATAAATTTGTGATCTTTACACCTTGGCTTTCCTCTTCATTCTTGTATTATGGTTTTGTTCTTGTCAGTTCTATACCAGAAGCCATCTTTATATATGTATTGTGTTGTTGATGTAACATTGTGCTTCATATTAGCTCAATGTCATGTAACGTTTGTTGTGGTGCATTAAGAATCAATCATATAAACTATCGTGAATAAGTGTAAGTTACTCACTCTATTTCACAATGCCTCACTCATGTTTCCTCCGCCTCCAGCCAGGAACGTGGGCTTCACTGCCTTTGACATGTCTGGGCAGGGCAGGTACCGCAGCCTGTGGGAGCACTACTACCATGACTGCCAGGGTGTCATCTTTGTGGTGGACTCCAGTGACAAGCTGAGACTCGTGGTGGCCAAAGATGAGTTGGACATGTTCTTGCAGCATCCAGAGGTGTGTCCTGTGTGTCTAATTGATTCTTGTTATTGGTTGTCTCTTTCCAACTCTGTACTCAAAACAGTCACCTCTTTTTTCATTGCATCTGTGTATTCTGAGATATTGATTCTCTACAGCTCTAGAGAGAGAACACACATATCCCTTGTGATTTCAGATTCGCACTCGTCGCCTGCCCATCCTTTTCTTTGCCAACAAAATGGACATGCGTGAGGCGGTGAGCAGTGTGAAGGTGTCTGCAGCGCTGGGTTTGGAGCGCATCACCAACAAGCCGTGGCACATCACCGCCTCCAATGCCATCACTGGGGACGGCCTGCATGAGGGAGTTGAGTGGCTTACCAACCAGATCAAAGAGAACCTCAGCAAGTGAACAGAGAGATGTGCTCCCTCACCCCCCCCTACTTCTTCCTTAACAGCTCCCTCCTTTTTCTGCAGGTCACACTTACGTTGATGTTTGTGAATTGTTTCTCAGCATAGGCAGGTCGCTGACATGATAAGCTAGTGCTGCCAGTTGCATTCTTTCCTCTAGTCAGTGCAGTATTAGCACCAGAGAACAAGATGAGGTTCTTTCTCAACATTCCGTCCAAGAGTTGTGATGTTATGATGCCTTCGTGATGAGAGTACACATAGGAGTTAATAATTCCTGTCACAGTAGACTCCCACTCTAATACCACTGTAACCTGTGAAAGAAGCTAGTCATTAGTAATTTTAGAGGTCATTGTAAGGTATTTTCTCTTAAGTAGAAGACGCGTTGATTGATTTGGTAAGTTATGTATTCTGTTAATGTGCTATTATTTTTCTTTTCTCCGGTGTCTGGCAATTCTTCCTTCAAATTATTTACTTCTGTATCTATAATGTAGGAATGAAATCATTATTATTATTATGCACTTTATTTTACTTTATTTACTAGCGCATCTCATAATGAAAGATTGATGGCATGTTCTATTAGGTTCACAGTACCCTAGATTTGTCCTGACTAGAGAACTCTTCCCATACTGGCCTTGATAACTACCTGGCCTCCTAAAGTACATCTTGCTCTAACACTCTAAAAGGTGCATCTGTTTCCACTACACTGTTCTCATGCTTCACCTTCCCACCTCTATTGCTTTGTTTCACCACCAGTAAGCACAGCAGATTCTTATAAAAAGCAATGCATCAGTTAGTCTCAAAAGTATCATATATTGGTTGTGGATGCTATAACTTTGCCATTTCCATTCCTGATGTAATTGTTTATTAAGTTTAACGATCGTGAAGTCTTATTGTCCTTTCTATTGTTTGCTTCTTTCTTAGATGTGATGATATTTTGTATTATTCCCTTTTTCCTTTTAGAATTGACTGATGTGATTAAGGTTGGTGTGTATTAGAGTGAGACTTTACTCTAGTTTTTACGTAGCTCTTTCACAGTTAATTAAGGTTGAGCTCGACATAGGTGGCCTTCAGTTTGCCTTATTGCCGAGTAGGAACAAGCTTTGGCAGGCTCAGAATAAAGCAAGTTGCAATACATACATGATCTAGTCAGACATTGCCATATTTCAAAGTATGTCTCAAAGTGTGGGAATTAACACGTGCTTGAGGATGTGTTTATTCCCAAATCAGCTTGTAAAGTGTTATTTTTCATGCTTGGTACAACAGAGAATTCAACTACAGTAATTGCAAGAATGATATGTAGTGTCAGATTTGTCCAATATTCAGCAAATTATATGCTATTAGTCTGCTTGTGGCCAGATATTGCTCCAGAATTTAGACAAAATTATTAGGACAAGCTGCTCTTTAATGTTCATAACCATCTTTAGAAATGGTCTCTCACTATTAAAAGTAATGCATTAATAAAAAAACTGCAATGAAAATAATGTAGGTGAAATGCTGTACTGGACAGGAGGTGAGCTTACTGCTGTTGTACTTACAAAGGGTAAAGTGTAGGAAGGAAAGCTGCTTATTCTGCTGTCATTCCTTGCAAATCTAGTCTTTAAGCTAAGGCATATCATGTATGGCAAGAAGCATTGCCAGGGTGGCTTATGAGTGCCTCAAGTAAGCTAGTCGTGTCTTAACACTTATTGAGGAAGAGAAATATAGAAGGCCATATTTTTTGACATTGGTTTTTCTAAAAGTTTGGCTTAAGGATAGTGTGTACATTTTATAGACACCAATTTAATTCCGTCCAGATGCACAATAAAGCATAATTTATGTATACGCCGGGCATTTCATTTTCCGTGTTCAAATGCAGATCTACAGTATCTTATAAGTACAGAAAATCTACACGCATTACAGTATCACATTCAGAAGTAAGACACACTAATACATCAAGGGTTATTTCTTCAGCTTAACCTTAAAGAGGACAGTAGAGGGACTTGTGACGTCTGCTACAGCAATCTCTATTCCATCTCGCAGCCCAAGCTCTGCGGAAAGAAAAAGAAGCACACGATCAACATTCACATCTTGTCTCGAGAGTGGGTGGAGGCAGCACTTGCTATACTAAAGTGTTCATCCAGTTTGTACTAATATGTAATAAAATTGAGTTATCTTCATTTAATGGATGTGATGTAATAAGTACCAGAAGTCTGAAGGGTATAAAGGATCACTATGCAAGACAAAGAGTGAATACAACACTGTCCTGGTGTCCCCATCTTCCTCCTTACCTTCTACTGTTTTCTTGAGGTTGGGTCTCAGTTTTTCCTCAATGGAAGCAGGGGAATGCAAGTACAGAGACTTAGTTTTGCCGTCCACCATTGCCTGTAGCCCGGGCTTCTTCATCTGATACAGAGAGGAACAATGGTAGCACGTGAGAAACAAGGCAGAGCATGTCCCTTGTGATAAACTCAATGATGATTTACAGTTACACCTCAAGCTAACTAAATCGACAAATCATACCTTCAAAGATAGGGATTCAAATAGTATATAAAACAGAACAATAAACAAATAAACAAATGTACACAAGAATGATGCACTTGCCTGGAATCTAAGGGAGTCTGTGAGTATGGCTATGATATCCTGAAGTTTGTCTGAAGGGCTCACCAATAACTCTTGGGGGACTTGACTGCAAGCAACACAATCCTCCTGGAAAGAAAGGAATGGAACATTGCTAAGTCAAAATGTGCCATTGCAGAACACTGCCAGTATGGTGACTGAAATGGTATACTGCAACTATACCCCTGCAAACTAGTATAGGTGAAAGCCTTTGTTTTGTATTCACATTAGATAAAGAAAAGGTTAAAAGGAAGGTGTGGTTCACTCTCATCCTTACCTTCTTTTCCTGCTCATAGGTGTAGGTGTAGATGCCATCAGAGTCATTAAAAACACAGTAGTTGTTCATGGGTGTACATGCTGAGGTGGCCAGCTTGAAGACCTCGGTGCAGCAGGCAGCAGCAATGACAGCATTAGTGGAGGCTACAGCAGGGATGATTCTCTTCACCACTCCCTGTGTCAGCCTGTAGGTCACCCCAGTGATGCCTGTGAGATGGCCAGGGGTAAGGCACTAGTTGTACACTCCAGTGATTGCGAGGGGAAAATAGCAAGGCTAAGTAACATGTCACAAGGAAAACTGTCTGTTGGTGAAAGATTGTGTGTTGAAGGGAGTGGAAAGTGGCAATGAAGGAAAGGACAGGATCAACCAACAAGAACAGAATAAAATAATGTCTAGAATGGCAAACAGACACAAAGCAGCAAGATATGTATGTACCAAACTCAGCTGCTCTCTTCTGTGCCTTCTCAAAGATCCAGCTGAGGTGGTGTGGGTCGTCTCCATCAATTGGCGTCTCCTCTGAGAAGGGATTTTCCTTGGGCCACAGCAGCAGACGCACCCACTCTATGCAGTGCTCAGGGAGTCTTGGCGTGTGGGCAATGGTGCACAGGGGGAAGTTGATCTGTGGTGAGGACACTTATGCTCATATTCTCAAACACTTCTATGCTTCACCTCCACTATTCTAGCTTCATTTAAAATTATATGAGGATGCCCAACGTTCCCATAGCCAGAATTTAAACCCATGTGCTCAGTTGTTCCATCAGTCAATCTACAAGTTCAGCACAGTCACCACCACACTGACCTGTGGAGGGAACAAGTCCAGGGTACACTCAATACAGGAGGTGAGGCCGGGCAGGATGACCCTTGCGTTGCCCTTGAAGCCTTCCGTCCCTCCGTCCACCAGAGGGATCACAGAACTCTGCCAAAAATGTGCCAGTATAAGACAATGTGCTCCTGAGAAGAGTCTAGCCTTCTATAAGCCTTGGAGATGAAAATGTAAAATTGTACTATAGCTGTTGCAATCTAAACTGGAGGTGGAGTGGAGTTGGAGAAAGAGAGAGTCAATGATGTGGTAATGATAGAGGAATTCGTGGCAAGCTAAATATCCAGGTTGTTCTGGCCGCCCACCTGGTCCAGCATGCCGTCCTCATAGCAGAGCAGGGAGAGCAGCATGCCATTGATCCAGCGTCGCGCCACGATGGAGTCCAGCCCACACACCACCAAGTGAAAGGAGCGGTAGAACTCATCATCAAAGTCCTGGATCTTGTTGTAATAGCTGGACCAGAGTTAAGGGAGTGATTGGCTGTCTAAGTGTGTCACCTCAATTAATTCATCCAAAGCAGCTTATTCCTTGATACGGTAAGCAAGAGAAGGAGTGAGGTCCCAAGAAAGGGTCCAAGGTGACAAGGGCTGCTACAGGTTAAAATGCAATGATGAGACTACCTGATAACTAAGCTTTCCTGCCTGCCCTCAAACACCACCACCACCACCACCCCAAGCCAGACAAGGATACTGTGTGACGTGGCAACCCTGGATCCGCTGATTGATGAATTCTGCTGCCACCTCTGCCTTGGGTCGGCCGATGTCCTTCTTGCGGAAAAGGAACTGTCTGTTGAGGTTAGAGAGGTCGATGGTGTCCATGTCCACCACGTGCAGGTTGGTGAAGCCCATCAGCGCCAGGTCCTTCAGCAGCTCACACCCCAGACCACCCGCACCTGACACAAGGTTAATATTATTCCAGTTGGTTCCGTTGTCTTCTTTCCACACAACTTTTCTTCATCATCTCATACCAAGTGACCCTTGCTTTGGTTGCCCTTGCCCTTCCATTCTTACATGAGAAAGCATCTTAAATTAGAACACACACATATTCATTCATAACAAAAAAAGCATCTTAAATAAGAAGTATCTTAAAAAAAAGCACATTCATTCATAACAAAGAAAAGCATATTAAAACAGAACACACATATCCAATCAAAACAAAATAAAGCATCTTAAATTGAACTTCCCATTGAGCAGAACACACACACACACACACACACACATTCAATCCTAACAATAAGACACTAAGTGCGACTCACCAATGACCAAGACGCGAATGTTTTCCTGCATCATCTTGAGTGTGTCCGGCGATGGCTCAAAGTCCGGGTGGGTGAATGGCCCCGGCCGTTCCAGCAGCTTGCGCACCTCACCCCACCGGGCACCCCACTCCACCGCCATGGCCACACCTCAGGGGAGAGAATGCAATAAGCTATACTACTCAGCCTTTTTACTTTATTAGAGTTAACCTCCTCTAGTAATTTCTTTCCTTTACACACTGAAGAAGAAGAAGAAGAAGAAGAAGACTGCAGAATTGGCCTATCTTAATTTTCTTCACCATCTGAATGACTTTCCTGAATGCCTAATCACAGCAATAAGAAATAGTGAACCAGGTGAGTGATTAACAGGAAGTACAGTAAGTGCCAGGTGTGATCGGAACATTAATGGCCACAGTCTATACTATTTTGATCCCTACATACATTGCCGAGGCTGTATAAAATGGACAAATGAATAAGCTGAGTAAATATGAAAATGCGTCCCAGTACTGAATCAATAAACCACTACTATACCTAATGTCATATGACCGGTCTCTGCTGCTTCCCTTCATATATTACAACACCATTCTACAGTGACCTTATAATGGACACACACACACAAGGACTGGGTGACATTCCTGAACTGGTAATGTCCAGCGAGGTAGAGGATGCTTAGAAACACTTAAAAACTGAGCAAATATCAAGAGGTCTCCCGGATCACTTACCTGTGTTTACGTTCTCACTGGTGCGATTTCAGTAAATTGTCAACATTCATACTTCCACTTTCAAAGGTCAGTTAAAATGTATAAAAATAGTTTTTTATGCACAATAAACTTGATTAGTTGAATGTTCATTGTTTATTTGCTATTTAAGATTAATCTGCTTTTTCAAGAACGAAAATCCGGATTAATCTCCGTCAGGATGGCGCGAAATTTAAATGCTGGTGATTTTTCTTTTCCATTAAAGACAAAGGATAACTATTTGTTATTGCATGCGAAGTGTATATAACCAAAGATGAATTTATGATGGTTACCAATAAATTGTCAAATATCTTGAATAATCTACCTGCCCCAGACACCTCACCTGGTTTCCTCAATACAACCACTTAGTGATGAATGATGACCAGTTCGAGATGGTGCAATATGGCTCCCTCCACGCACTCAGGCAAAACACCAGATATAAGGTCCATCAACAGGATATTGTACCTAAAGGCTGAAAGAGTTAAGCTTCAATCATTCAAGCAGCCCCTCATATCTCACACTGACTCACTCCCACAGATTGCCAATACTGTAGGCTACATGAGATCCCCCTATTTTCTTAATAAATGGAATGATATTACTTTGACTTGAATTCTCTCTTCCTTTGCAATCAACCTTTTTGTGAATCGACTCACCTTCATCAATTCTGCAGCTAACACTTCACCATCAACAGGATTGTCTTGAATCCCCAATGTCTGAAGCTGGCGGGGAACTGGCGAGTGTAATTTCCTTGTGTGGGTGTTAGTGACCAGGAGAGATGGAGTCTGGATCACTCATCCCTCTTCCTCCTCCTGCAGTCTCTTTGCTGGCAGGCACACAGACACACATACATCATACATACATACATACATACAGAGAGAGAGAGAGAGAGAGAGAGAGAGAGAGAGAGAGAGAGAGAGAGAGTATTGAGCACTTAATGAAAGACTATTAGGATAAAAGGATGACATATAATGGTGACTATGGTGATGGGGTTTACTATTGGGTAAGCCTTCCACCTAAGCTGTTCAATAACAGATATTGGTAAAAAAATAAAAGGAAAAATAAAAAGTATTATAACAACAGTATTATTATATTCTTCCAGTTATATGGATTATACGGATACAAATGCTGAGTTTTATTATTAACAGCACATTGAAGCAGTATGTTCCATACAGGCAAACAAGTGATTTCCTTCATCCTTACAAACCACAGGACAACTTCATAGAAAGATGAAATACACTATGGCTATCTTCAATGGACCGTCATAGGTTACATCCATATCCGAAATTATACAAAAAACTTACTACTTGCTGACTTCCAAAAATGGGTGACAGGCTCTTGTGACTTGGCTTACTCAACTTAGTTCATAATTAGCATTCAGATAATTCCTAGTGAGAAAATCACAGATGACACTACCGTCTCCACTCACACACACGCACTCGAACATGATCACTGACCTCCAAAGAGAAGCAAGCCACTTGCTCATGAATAATCACATATATACATGACACTGACGGCCAAGACCTATGGTGACGGTAGAGGGATGATCACATCAGCCTGGCTTCCTACAAAATGGTTTGTCATCGCATCAGCAATATTCAACTTAAAACAACAGCAAACTTTAATAACTTTCTATGTACACTGAAGGTGTAAAAATTATTAAAAACCAGTATATTACTAAAGTTTATCATTGCTGATGACGGTGCATAATGGGTGATGGTGATAACACTGGTGGTGGTGCTGCTGCTGCCGCCAGCGCTACGCTGCTACCCATTTCTTCATTACTTGTTGCAAGGCCCATCATGCCAGCTGTTGTGGCACCTCGTCATCTGGCACCACCAGCTACTCCTTCAGTTCAGGGTCCATTCTCTGTCCTCATTTCAGAATAAAGTTTGTGGCCCTTACTGGGATCCACACCCACCACAATGTGTGTTGCAGATGGCATCAGCACCAGTGTGAAGGAAGGCAATACAGTACTACACTTTGCTTATTGTTTGCCTTGTACTCACTTGTCTGTGGACCAGGTCACTATTTCTAAGAGCTCAGCAGCAAGATGTCAAACTTTTACCTAAAAAACTGGACAGAATAAAATGGCTTCAGCACAGAATAAGATGCAATAATATTCATACACCAGTATTCCCTGATAACTGGCATTCAATAAATATTTCTATACACCTAAATATATTAGTTTCCTCACTACATCCATAAAATGTGAGCAAGAATGTGACCATATGTAGGCAAGTCCACACAGCTGAAGTGACCATTAGGAAAATACAAGAGCCTCAACAGGCAATATCAATTGTGACAAAAACAAATAAAAGACAATGATGGCCTCTCTTAACAAGAGAGAGAATGAGGAGGAATCTAAAAGAAAAGATGATGATAAAAAAAAAGGTGCCCAAGGATGGATATAAGAATAAAATAATTTATATTAATGGAAATAATAAAACAAATGAATGAAAGCTTTGGATGACAAAAACAATTCCTTTACTTATTGTTTTCTATGTGGCTAAGAGTTTTCTACTCTGACGAAGTGTTAAACATAAAAATATCATAAGTCCCTACCCTGCCACACAAAGCTCCCTAACAACAGAAGGTAGGCCGGACACTGCCAACACAAGCCCTGGGGCACGAGATCATGGTGTAACACAAGGTCAGGAGGAAAATACTGCAAGACCATGAAAGACCACTGTCATTCCATGTCTACTCAGGTGAATTTCCCAACACTCATCCAACCTTCCACTGTGCACGTTTCCAAAGCCTCAGGACTAGCAAAGTAATGAAAACTGGAATAATTATATGCCTGTAATACATCTGCTTTTTACTTTCTTTGTTATCAGTTCCTACATAAATTATAACCAACAGTTAGTAAATAGATGTTACTGCTGAACAATGTTTATTTTTGCCACTTCCTCTTGGTAAGGGAATACCGCTTGACTACCGCCCCGCTCCACGTGGTGGCCCGCTCTCCTCACATGACCCTTGGTCCACTAACCCCCAGACACGGGACTGCTGAGTGTCATGTGTTTCAGCCGGTGCCTCTGTCTGTCTGTCTGTCTGTTTTGCACTGGGAACTCCTCGTGTTTTCCAGACCTTATCGTTCCGCACAGCCTGGAACACTGACAGTTTCACTGTACCGTTCACCTTTTTCCTTGATGGCCGACCTCCAACAATATTGAGAATCAACACTGCTTGTTCAGAATTTAAGCAAATATATTTTGTTATAATTTATAGGTAAAATAATATTAAGATTATATAGCTATGACATTGGATTGCAGTTTGGTACCAACACAGGGACATTAGAAAAAAATATATATCCCATTTCCCTTGGTCATGACTTGCTTCCACCAAGCTACATCTAAACAAGTGTTGTCCCAAAATGTGTAAACACTAGTACCTCCCCAAGGCAACTAAATACAAAAGGAAATAGGATGTCACTTGGTAAAAAAAATAATAAATAAAAAATAAATAAATTGATTGAAAAAAGTTCCTCAAAGCACAATAGTTCATTCGCTTTTTGGTAGATGGAGTGAACGAGCAGCAGAACTCGTCATGAGTAATAATCACAGAACAAGTGTGACTAAGTCAGTCGCTTTCAGCTTTGTGTGACCGTCAATGAGCATCCCAGTATTCATTATAAATAGGTAAAATAAAACACTGATGAGTCACAAAAGCAAGAAAGGACTGCACTTACCACTTTTACAGGCTAGGCCTAGTGTGGGTGGGGGGGGGGGGAATCCCAGGGAACAGGGGCTTCAATCCAAACTAAGCAACTCTTGGTGACCTCCAACTTGCCATAACCACCACCACCACCACCTCAGTCCTCTTCAAGTCCATTCTGTCTGGCAACAAAATATTTTCTTTTCGTAACAGGAAACAGATTTCTGCCAAGAGCAATCACCATCTAATGAAGTATAGAACTGAGTATATCTTTATTGCACACTTCTTTTCTACATTAAGCTCAGTGTCCATTAAGATCAAGGTGCTGAAAATAATTTCTCTATGAATTCCTTCCACACAGATGCAATATAGGTTGTCCAAAATAAAAGTTGCTTTGGCAAACCATCTTCCAGCACTCCAGATGTGTGTACAGCAAAATATATAAGCAGAATCACCGGACCAAGTTGTAAGGCTCGGTCACCACCCACCGTCTCCTGGTACACACGGCTCATCGCAGCACAGGCATAACAGTACATAAATGTGCTGGATGGGGTCACAACAAATTTTTACACAACACAGATGTAAGCATGAGGCTCCATTCCACATCTTGAGAGGCAAGTACTTGACTACACTGGAGATGCAGCGCTTCCGGTGGTGATGAGGTAATGGTCGAGTGATCAGTGCTTGTGGGGGTTGGCTTGTTGCCCGCCCCCTGGTGGCGGTGCCTGAGGGTTGAGGATGCTCTCATTGGACTGCGACTGTGAGGCTGGCAGCAGCACCGCAATGGCTTCTCTCTCCGGGGAGCACTGCACCACTGCCAGTCACTTGCCACGCCCAGCCTTCTTCTTCTTTCTTTTGAAGAAACAGCAACATCTGCAAACACAACAACATCTTAGCAACTCAAGGATTCTGACACCATCCAGGGAACACACGAGATTTCTTTTACTCTTCAATCATATAAATTCTTATGGTAAATGGTGTTGTGTGTGTGTGTGTGTTACAATCTAGATACAAGAAAGGATCACAGAGACAAGAGGCTTACTTTGTTTCATCTGAGGTGTCTCCTTCCTGGTGGACAGTGATGGGGGTGTTGGAGTGGCCGGCCAGAGGGTCGTCAGGCCCAAGCTCCCCATTTGTAGAACTCACAACCTGCAGAATAACACCACACCATTGGTATCCTGAGTCCTCCCTTCTCTGGCTCCCTAATTCACTCCATCAATACTATGGCAATTCCTTTACAGCACTTTAGATATGTCAATATGCAGCATTCACTGACTATTTAATCTTTGTCTATATCACCATCATTCTCTGCACAATGTAAATCATTCATTATAATACACATGACTCATCACACTGATTCAATTTTCTTCTGGAAGTAAACAGTAATCCAGACATGACACAGTATTTGTGCAGTGCAGGTGTAGCAAGTGTGGTCAGCTGGTGAAGGATGATGTAATTAATAGTGACAGCATGCATAATAAACTGTACTTTAAATTGACTGTCCTCAATACTTTCCAATCAATTTCTCTCATGGACTTGTATCCTTTTGTGTTAGTAAATCAACACAAAGCATGACTCCTCAGAGCTCCAGCCTTAACATGACCTGATTCACCATGATGCACCCATGTAAACATATGTTGCTCGAAGTACACACTACAACTATCTACGCAAACTACTGTTCACAATACAATGATGTTAAATTACAAGATGAAATATATGAACTACACTGTTAAGGCCAAGAAATGAAGACGTCAATACTGCTAACTACCAATAAGAAGATTAGTTGCATGTGCTTAGTAATGTTTACAAGCTCAGTGACTGACAACTCTTAAAATGACCTTTGTAAGAAACCTTCCAACAGAAATGTTCAAAAACCTGTCACATATAACAACACATAGAGATATTTCTTTTACTTCTGTTGCAGATCATAATTCCAGACTAAATACTCAACCAAAATATCTCAAGACTGAAAAATAAGAATGAATTAATTAATTAAAAGCAAGAAATTTTCAAATAAAACAGTTTTACAGGTGTGCAAAGAGTTATATGTGTTTTCTGTCATAAATGGCATTTTATTGCTAAACAGATCAGTAGCATTCAGGTGAGAAGTGCATTGAAGTGGTGGCAGTGCAGGTGTGAAGTAGCCATGCAAGCAGTGAGGCCAGGACAAGAGGTGCCTGGGGAGTAGACAAAGCACGGCAACAAACTCAACAACAGGCAAACTCTGTCACCTCATCCTACATCCCAACCACCCACCAACACTCTTCATCACAGACCAACCTCAAGTGAGCTGAGAAAAGAGGACACCAAAACAGAGATGGGCCATAATATATATATATAGAGAGGAATACAGAGACTGAATTCACACATCCTACACACACAGCATACAACAGAATGCATAGGCCAGTAATGTGATTTCTGATTGGGACAACACAGAAGTCATCTTAGCCCAAGCAGCAGTCCACCCAAGATGCAGCTCCACAAGGCAACCCACTTCACAGCAAAACTCCCAACAAATACTGGACTCTTCTGAACTGAGCATTCTCAGGCCACCATAAGAGCAGAACAGCAGATGTCCACCACCACTCAACACAACTACTACACAAAGAAAGCCTTCACCAAAGGACCACCTTCACACACACCAATAAAGCCAGTCATCCCGTAACATGTACAGAGGTTCTTAGCCTCAAGGAAGGAAGGGGTCACTGGGCAGTGTCTGCTGACCTTCATTTACATTCTAAAACAACAAAGTGGCAGTAAAATGCAAATTTTACTTCAGTGCAAGGGAAACAGAAGCCAGCAGCAAAGTTGAACTGAGAGTAAACACAGTAATTTGTTAGATATATTGAAGTCATTATTAGTTAATCCTTGAAAGGTTTTTAGGTAACAAGAAATAAAGCTTCATTACCAGGGAGTTTCAGTGTCAGTGAGCCCAAGTTCTTAGGCAGCTCAGCTTGAAAGCAAGGAAGTGTGTGACCACATCCTTAAGAGGGGAGGAGAGGCAAGGTTGGCTCATGCTCTAGGGCTACACAACACCTGCTTCTCATGAGGGGAGGGAATCCCACCCACCCACCTGGAAACTGGCTATGTTCAAAAGGGAAAAATTTTCTGAGGACAATCAGAAAAACTTGCCCTTGCAGATATGCTCTGCCCCCAGCAGCCCAGCAGCCAGTGTGGGTGGCAGGAGGCAGCAAGAGTAAAGGGTGGGCAGGCTAGCCCTGGGAAGAGGAATTACCTGGACGGAGCCGTGGCGGTCTGCAGGGGTGAGGTTGCCGCCTAACATGTTGCCTGCCTGCTTGGGGGTTTCGGGCCAGGCTGCCGTACCCTTGGTGCCGCCCTGTAATGTTGGCCCCATGGCCACATGAGAACCACACCAGCACACCACCCTCACCAACACCTCCACACCTCCACCAACAACAACTCCTTCCTCATGCACTGTCTCACACTGCACCAAACCTTACACTCTAATCTCACTGCAGGTTGAGCTAAATTGAACCTCTCAACACACCTTCCCCACACTAGTCAAGGAGAAACTTATAAAAATTCACTGCTTCCTTGAAGGTGAGGTGAAAAATGCCTGCAGAGCAGCCTGCCAACCCAGTGCACATATACTTGCTGGTACAACTGGCACAAGATGGATGGCAGTAGTGGTTCATTCTACTTAAAACTACTTAACTAAAATTAGCTCTTGGTTAGACTGACTTTAGAAGCTCAACTTCATATGTGAGAGAAAGCGTTTTCTCTTGATATTTCTCAAAACTTCAAGCAGCAAGCAAAATATTACTGCTAAGTGTAATAGAGTGAGATGCAATTCACCAGCACCACAGTGGCAGTCTATAAGATACACAAACAATACTGCACCATAATGCAATGCCACCTACTGACTCTCTCCTGTTACCTGCATCAGATGGAAATCCTCACGTTCACACTTTTCCTGGCAATATCACGGATTAAGAGAAAAAGAAAAAACATCTAAGTGCTGATTCTCTTTGTCATGTTGTGAAAAGTTAGTCAAGATAGGACCACCTGCATGGTACATCTACGTATGGTATGTATTATGAGCTGAGGCACTCCTACATAACTGCTTCATTTGGCCTCCACTCCCTGTGCCTTACTACCTGGAGTGTGTGGTGCCCACCTGCTACACACCACAAATCACACAAAACTAAAGTAAATAAATGAAACTAAAAATAAAACAAGTGATCAAGTGATGAATGTGAACAGAAGTGCACATCGGTCCCCAGAAACCTGAACACACTAATGCTGTTCTGGAAACACTGGGTGCACAAGTGACCAAAAAATGGAATGAGTATGTCTGGTTGTTATCCATGTCATGACTTGCTTAGCTGTAAAGACATCATGTTCAGACACTCCCTCAAGCTTTGGTATGAGCTACTACCACAGTTTGTAATCAGGCATTGCATGTTATCAAAAGTCTTGGGCACAGAAACTATATCTAATATCAAACAACTAAGTCTTCAAAACTCACATTTCAATATACAAAAAATGTGTAGAGGAGTGAGAAATACTGTTGCAATGTGAGGTAGTAGGCAGTACATGGGTGTGAGTGGTGTGAGTGCAGGAAGCCACACACTGTGCTGTGTTGTCATTCCAAGTCACTAGTTAGGCAGCCCTCACACTCCTCCACAGTCTTTCACAGTGCACAGCATTGCAATTTTACTCATCACATTTTAGGCTTTAAACAATGACTTTAAAATTGGATAACTTTCACAGTGCTTCACATGAATGTAAGTCAATTGGTTTCAATAACCAGGTGTGTGAAAACATCTTTATGTACAAGTTTTTTGAGATTTGGTTTGACTAAGAATATGCTGGATGAAGTGCCCAGGTAGTAGTTGTAGTAGTGGCGGTTGCACTGTAGCTCAAGCCGTGAGGAGGCAGTGTCGGAACATACATGATGTCTGACCGGGGGAGGTCGAGGGGCTCCATCATCCATGTGCTGTGTCGGGGTCCAGGGCAGCAGAATTTCCTGTGGTGCCCCAGTTGTCTCCCCACCCGGCTTTTCTGCAACCCCCTTCTCTGGCCCCCCACCATTTCTCACTACGCCTGTCAACTGGAGGGAAAGTGTTTTAACCCTACAGATGAACTATAAAGAACTCTACATGCACTGAGTAGTAGACCTGTAGACACTGCCTGGCACCTGCATGGGAAGGGGGAGTGGGAGAGGGAGAGGGAGGACAGGGGGTTACCTTATTGGCTGTGGGATGCCTCTCTCGGTTCTCTCTGCTCGGAGATACAATGACTTCAGTTCCTGTCTGCGTTGACCCAACTGGTGTGGACTGCAAAGCCAGACCCAATTTAAAACTAAGCAAACTTTGCAGAAAGGAGAGATAGCACCAAGGAAGATGACTACGTATGTTGAACAGCAGAATTCAAAATCATATCAAGTCCAAAGAATTAATGTTAAATTCTGTAGCTTTTCTGATTTCAGCAACAATTACAAGAGGTAAAGGGACTATATTGAACAACAGAATTTAATATCATGTCAAATAAAAGAATAATAATTCCAGTGGGGTCTTCTGATTTCTGCAGCAATAATGGTCAGACTCAAATAGGCTGGTCTCAAGAAAGTATTACTTGTCTTCTGTTGCTACTGAGATAGGGAAAGCTTTCAGTAAATACAAAGAGTGGGGATATTAAAAAACTTCAGCTTGAGATCCCAGCACCACTACAGCACTAGGGGCTCTGTAGCGTACCCTGACAATGCAACACTATATGCATCTGCCATATACTGAAGACAATGAGGTACAATCAGAGTAGTGGGCAGTGGCATAGGATAGCAATAACAGCTACTGCACGATTCCAAACAGGCCAATTTCTCGGGTTGTCAGACAAACCTTATCCGATCTAGTTTTCACTCTATCAGACGGAGCAGCAATTCTTAGCTGTCTCATGTTTGATAAATATTCTGCAGGCTGCACAAGTGGAGAGAATAAATGTGTTAAGAATACAATGGTGTCTGGACTAAGAGGTGTAGAGAGCATGCAGGATAAATTAACTTCACTTTGGACTGTATTCTCAAATGTATTAGTGAGTTAATTACTTGTGGTTGTCATTAATGTCACTCAGTGTTCAAGACTCCTGTGACTGGGATATTCAAAGGCATCTTTTAGTGATGAATTAAGTCTAGTAAAAGTTTGTGAGATTTAATGGATGTTTTCATGATTTCAGGGAGAGTTTCATGGAAATTTTACACAATAAGCATTTCTCTTTGTGGTCTGTGAAACAAAAGCATTTCAGAACACAGTCCCTCATCCTGCATCTCCCTACACCACTAATCCAAGCACTCATCTCCTGCTGTGTTGACAATGCTACAATTCTTAGCTAACTTAAGCAAAATAGTGAGACGGCAAACAATTAAGAACATAAACACACCAAAAATAAACTGATTGGTATTGAGAAAATTAATGCAAGCTTTTCAAGGGGAGTATTGCTTTTTACATCTCAATTGCACATAAAAATTCTTCTTATTTTCAAGAATTAAATAGTTTCTCCTTATATTAGTATGAGAGAGAGAGAGAGAGAGAGAGAGAGAGAGAGAGAGAGAGAGAGAGAGAGAGAGAGAGAGAGAGAGAGAGAGCTCTGAAACAAATAAAAAAATATTAAGTACAGAAAAGGAAAGGAAAAAACTCGTTATATGAGTTTTAAATTCTTAGAAATGAAATAAAAATGAAAAAATAAATAAAACAAACCAATAAACACAAAGTACCGATAAAGAAAAAAATAACAAGTGGTCAAAACAAACAATAAACAAGACAGACGGCAGCAAGAGTGAGGCGTGTCCCAGCACTCTGCCTCACAGCCGCCCCCCTCACCATAGTCTTGCCGGTCCAGTCAAACTCCCCGTCGTCCACATAGCCTTTCCGCTCAAACAGGTCCTGGAACAGCTTCCGGAGGTAATCATAATCTGGACTCTCAAAGAAGTCCAGCCGCCGTACGTATCTCAGGTACGTTGCCATCTCCTCTGTGTGTGTGTGTGTGTGTGTGTGTGTGTGTGTGTGAAGTGTGTGGGAAGAAACAGGCACGGTTATTATTATGTTTTGGTTACTGTTTTTGTTTAGCTGCGTCTAAGAACACACTCCCATTTTCTTTTATCTATATGAAGGACACCCATTTCCCTACATCTCCTGTGAATTTGAGCCAAAGGAACACTTACCGGGGTAGTTCTCACAGAGAACTTCAATGGGAGTTGCTCTCTTGGTGTCTCCAATCTTCTGGTAGCGCTCCTTGAGGGTGTCCGCCTTGAGGCCCTGCCAGGGCAGGGACCCGCGGAGGAAGTACATGAACATGTGACCGAGAGCCTCCAGGTCGTCTCTGCGGGACTGCTCCTTGCCCATGTGTGTGTTGATGGACATGTAGCGAGCCGTGCCCGTCAGGGACTTGTGCTCCCGGTAAGGGATGTGCTTGTTGGTGGTGGGATCAATGTACTCCTTGGCTAGACCAAAATCTGGAAAAAGAAAGAAAGATAAATGACCAATTGTGGTAACTTGTCACCAAAGTTAAACAAAGGATCAATTTACTGATCAACAAAGTAGAGTTAGATGGAGCATATACAGCAGTGTCAGGCTAGCAGGTCTCTCATTCCTTGGTGGCAGATGTAAATCACCTCTTCATAAATCAGTGTGCTGAAATCTTCCTACCAACACTACAACTTGACAGCACAATGTTACAACTTCCCCACTCACCACCTCAACTCACCTGCCTGTCACTCATACACACACACACTCATAGCACCACACATCACTGCAATGGTCATGTTTACAATCTTGCTATTTGAATCAATAAACCTGTCATATCTCACACTAATGTCACACAACAAGCTTCAACAATAACACAGCAACACTTTTGTCTATCTCACTCACTCACGTCGTCCTCTCTCATCACTCACACACAGCAACAGTGAATAGGATGAACCAATAGTCCTGTCTTCTAACTCTTGTCGCTCACAACACACACACACACACCAACATTCACATCACACTGCCACAATGACATTTATGATCTCATTTTTTTACCCCCCACGTCCTCCTCCCCTCACTCCTCTCACCTTACATGCATACACACACACACACACACACACTTGAACAGGCCAGTACTCACCTATGATGTTTATAATCTTGTCTTTTTTAGTGGAGCTTCTTCCTATGAGAAAGTTCTCTGGCTTCACATCTCGATATATTAATCTTCTAGAATGTACATACTCTGTTCTACTAATCTGAAAGAGGAATGAATGTTGAAGTACAAATCAGTAATGTCTAGTGAATATATAACTAAAATGACTGTGTTAGTTAACTGCTCAATGGTCTTCCAAAAGGAGTAAATATGTATGAAGCACCACAAATTGGCTCCAGTGCAGTGGTAGCAAGATTTGTTAGATTCATGAGGTTAAAGGAATACATTTTCATCAGCTATCTCTCACACACTCACACTTAAATAAACTGACAGACATCCTACAACAAACTCTATAAAAACTGTACTCGATTAAAAAATAGTAGGCAGTGATGGGTTACTCTTCCTGAAACAAACACACACACACACACACACACACACACACACGCACTCTTGACACTTTAACCCCTAACCTGTATTACCAGAAAAAAAAGAGAGAAAAAAAAAAATCAAGTTACAGTCTGACCTAAATACTGAATGGCAACACGCTCACACTCCTTCACACACAGACAGACCGGCACACAGGCAGAGGAGAGGCAGGAATACTTACTAATTGTATGGCTATTAATAGTACTGTCTTAAGGGTGAATCGTCGGCCACACATATCAAAGAGGTCCTCCAAGCTTGGCCCTAATAGTTCCATCACCAGGGCATTGTACTTCCCGCAGACACCGAAGTAGTAAATCCTAGGAATGCCCTCTACTGCAAAGAAACAAAGTACACATGTGTGAGTTATCCTGAAGGTGTGTGAATTGGTCCCACTCCCTCTCTCTTTCACCATCCAATTTTTTCTCTCCCCCTCACTTTATCTTTCTCTGAGGGAGATGTGGTGAATAAAAGCTAAGAGAGTAAAGAAGAGACATAACTGAAGGTGAAATGAGTATATAGCAAAGAGATACACTTAACCCCTTCAGTATAGGAACATGTATTTATATTCATTCTGCTTACTGTTGGGTGATTTTATACAGCTTCACAAAAACATGTCGGGATTGAAACAGTATAGACTGTGGCCACTCATCTTCTCACCTCCATGGACCCTTCCTAATGTCAATGAAATCATCTAATCACACCCAAAACTCATGGTGAAAATGACTCCCAGTACTAAAGGGTTAAAATTCAGAGACCAAGAAAGATGCAAATAATAAAAGAAACCTACAATAATAGTAAAAAAAGACACAAGATAACTAAAGCTGTAGAAATCATACAAGAAAACCACCTCTACAGCTAAGAACCACAGCGTTACCAGTTCATTCAGGTTAACACCCAAGAAATACCACAGAATGCAGAGTGGCCAAAATAGGATGCAATTGAGTATGTCTGAAGTGGCCTTAGCTTGAATCACGGGCAACGGGCACCGGCAGCCAACACAAAGGAACACAAGGGAAGAACGACTGTGCTGGGTGGTTGTAGATAAACACCGATGGATACACATAGATGAACCAATGATTAAATATGTTTATGTGTGTGTTTGCGTGTGTGTGTGTGTGTGTGTGTGCAAAATCAAGAGAGGGAGAAATATACAAGATGTTGAACACTGTGCAAGAAAATACACCAATGACCTTTACAACACACACACATACGCGCGCACACACACACACACACACGGGGAAACTTTTACACACACTTCTATATAAATGACTCCACTTTTTATGAGGATTTCATGACATTAAATTAGTGATGAGAGAGAGAGAGAGAGAGAGAGAGAGAGAGAGAGAGAGAGAGAGAGAGAGAGAGAGAGAGAGAGAGAGAGAGAGAGAGAGAGAGAGTTGGTATCTGATATAAAAGGAGAGGAAACAGACACATTCTCTCTTTCTCTCTCTCTCTCACACCTAATTACCCTCCAACCATGTACATTAACCCTCCCCAACTTCCCCTCCCCTCCCCCTCTCCCTCTCTCTCTCTCTCTCTCTCTCTCTCTCTCT
>CM035201.1:4510546-4520546 GCA_020233015.1 Callinectes sapidus | reverse complement strand
CTCCTCATGCCACACATACATAAACACCTATTTTCATCTTCCTCTCCCTCCTCCTCCTTCCTCTTCATTCCTGCTTGTCATCATACTTCCTTTTTTTTTATTCTTTACCTACTTCTTTTTATAGTTTCTTTGCCGGTGAGTTCTTTCATAAAATAATTCTTTGTTGTGTTGTATTTTTGTGTCTATTCAGTGTTTGTTTTGTAAATCTCCTTGTGTTCTCTTTAATGTAGTTACTAAATCTATCTATTCTCTGTAGTTCTTATTCTTTCTTTATCTATCTATATTTGTTTTTTTAAGGGGAAGCTGGCCAAGGGGAACATAAGAGAATATAAAAGAAACACCCACTAGTTTGCCAGCCCCCTTACAGGTCCAAGAGTGAGCCAAAAGATAGATAAATGTCTTGAAACGTCTCTCTTCAATACAGTCAAGTCATAGGAAGTTGGAAATACAGAATTAAGTAGAGAGTTCCACAGTTTACTAGAGAACTTATCATTTATCATTTTCTTTTCTTATATCAATCAACTTTATCTCATTTGTTCTCCTTTGTACACTTGGTGTTCTTTGTTCTTTATCTTCCTACTTAATTCAGGTGTCTTGTTACCAGAATATTGAGAGAACTTGTTATTTATCATTGTGTGTTCTGTATCTATCAACTTTTATCTCATCTGTATACTTGTTCTTTGTTCTTTATTTTCCTACTTTATCTATTCAGGTGCTTTGTTACCAGAGCATCCAGAGGGAGGGAGGAAGAGAGGGAGAGAGGGAGGAAGAGAGAGGGAGAGGGAGAGAGGATGTGTCTATTTCAGTGTGGCATTAATGGTGGTTGTTTTTAACTCTGTGCCCGTGAAATATGTAGAAATTAGATGACCTTTACTGTACACACACACACACACACACACACACACACCCAGACAGACAGACCCACTCACACACTCACACACACTCACACACACACACTCACACAATCTGGCAGTGTTTATCTCCTGATCTTTAGTGAGTGAGCCCTGACATTTCAATCTATTAAAGTTCTTCACATGGAGCTGCTTTCAGTATGCAATTTCCCACGAATTTATAACCCACTGTTGTTTGGCCATAAAAGGACATGAAGACAGACACACACACAGATAGACAGACAGATAGACATACACACAATAGACTAGTATAAAAAGTAAAAATATAACTACCTATCTATATAATACACATACACATTCACAACCACAAAATCACATATACACACATACACATTCCACAATCATTCCTTTACATACAAATGACAAAACACACTGCCTAAGAAAAATGTCACTCAAACATTCCCTTCACATCTTTGTATTGCATCCCACACACGCGCACACACACACACAGCATCCCTCCTGAGGTGTCTGGGTGTCCCCTTCAGGTAATGATGACAGCTCACCTGGTGGGAATCTTGCAGTGAGTCATAGGGGAGGAGGCAGGTAGCAGTGGTGGTGGTGGTGGTGGCGGTGGTGATAGATTGACCTTCACCATCTACCTGCCTACTGGTCTCCCTCACATTCTGTACAGCTGCACATCACCACAACCACCACCACCACCACCATAACCACTACTGCCTCACTTGTCTCCAGCCATGTGGAAAGGTGTTAGTGTACAGGTATCCAGGTACTTGACACCACCTGCCTTGTTATGCTGGGACACACACACACACATACACACACACATACAGGGGCTGACTCAGACTGACACGATGCACACACAAATATGGAGTTTATGTAATGTATATTGTGACTAGATAAGTGCACACACACACACACACAGACACATACATATACAAAGTGAAATCAACACCTTTTCCTTTATCTATTGTGGTGTGATGCAAAGAAAGCACCTTGAACAAAATCTATATGTGTTGAAAGTCTGAAGGTCAACGCCAATGCTCCTCCTCCTCACACACACACACACACACACACACACACACACCAGTTGTTTATGGACCGCAGCTTAGGATAACAAGATAATTTTGTGAATGTATGTGGTTTAAAATGTTCAGCATAAATAATTCTGCTAGGAAAAAAAAAAAGCGTTACAGTTTGACGAATAGATTAACATGTGACTTAAATGTGTTCTATTTGTTGGTGCCACTGTAGGAAAGGAAATGCCTTTCTTCATAATCAAACATAGAACTAAGCAAATAAAACATTAACTTTTACAACCAAGCAGTCAAAGCAACACACACACACACACACTCACACACTCACTCACTCACAGCTCAAGTATTAATCTCTTCATTCCAACAAGTCACAGGAATGCAAGTCAAGCCAGATATTACAGCTTATACTGCTCTCATGTACCATAATCATTCTTGGCACTCATAAGAAAGCAGTCATATTAACACAATAAGTCATCTTGGTTATAAAGATGATTCCCCCCCTCTCTCTCTCTCTCTCTCTCTCTTTAAAGAAACAAAGCTTCCCATCACTCCAGTACTCCTGAAAATCAACTACTTTCTTCCACATCCCCCCAAAAAACATAAATAAAAACAAATAAAAAGAAACAAGGATAAATACATCAACAAAATAAAATAAATACACAATAAAAACAACATATTCACCACAACAACACTCAAACAAAACAAATCACCGTTTTTATCCTCTACAACAACGCAAACACTACAAAAACTTGAAGCACAACAGAATCTTCCCTGTTACTCCCTCCCATTTCACCTCTTTATGTGTGGTGGCAGTTGACAGGCTAATGGATGCATGGATGGATGGATGGATCAATACACATTACTCTCTCACTGCAGGGACGTGGCTCAGAGGGAGAGGGAGAGGGAGAGAGGGAAGGGGGGTATAGTGTGAGGTGATGGGAGAGAGAGAGAGAAGGGTAAGGTACGAGGGATGGGATAGGGGTGAGGTAAGGGTGGTGGTATTAAATCTCTAATGTGACGTAATCTGGTCATAAACGAAGCGAAAAATGATGGTGGTAAGTTTTTTTTTGTGTGTGTTTTTTACGCGTTACGCCGCACGGGGCTCTGTTATGTCTTTATAGTATAGGGATTGGCTTATCTAATTTTTCCAGCTGGCTATAATTATTTCCCCCAATAACCTAAAACGACACAACCTGACACACACATTAATTTGATTTTTATAATTTCTCAACGGTAGAGGAAAAAATTAAATAGATCAGTTAATTCTTACTTCTATACCTAAACACAGAGATAACATACTGACACACGCACACACACACACACCTGACACTTGCATGCAAATGAGGCAGTTAATTTTCCATGCAAAGGTAATCAAAGTTTTCGAGGAACTAAGGGACATCGCCAACGACTTTCATAACCAAAGTCTGTGTGTATGTTTTCATGATGCACAAAATTGAAGGGGCGGAGAGAGAGAGAGAGAGAGAGAGAGAGAGAGAGAGAGAGAGAGAGAGAGAGAGAGAGAGAGAGAGAGAGAGAGAGAGAGAGAGAGAGACTGAATATCACAGTAACTCATTCATACCTTAAATATACCAAGACATAACCTAACTTAACCACCACTAACCCAATTAACTCTTCCATTAACCCCTTCAGTACTGGGACACCTTTCCATATTTATTCACAATCTTAACACACCTTCAGAAACTTGTATGGGGATAGAAACAGTAGAGACTCTGGCCATTAACCTCACCTCCATAGACCCTTCCTAATGTCAATCAAATCACACACAAAAACTCATGATAAAAAATGTGTCCCAGTACTGAAGGGGGTTAACAGTACCTAACCTAACCAAAACAAGGCCCGTCACTCTTAGGTAGCAACGATATCCTGAAGTGTAGCACCGCAAATGTCACGCTGTCGCCTTTTCCCTTGCGTCACTGATAAGGGTTCTGAGAGGAGGCGGCGGCGGCGGCGGCAGTGACGGTGGTGGTGGTGGTGGTGGTGATGGTGGAAGGTCGTTCTTCCAAGTAATGCACGAGGTTCGAATTATGTGGTGTGGTGTGTGTGTGTGTGTGTGTGTGTGTGTGTGTGTGTGTGTGTGTGTGTGTGTGTGTGTGTGTGTGTGTCTGAGCAAAGATGAAAAAAAAGAGAAAACAGGAAGGAAAAGAGAAAATAGTAAAAAGAAAAACCGAAATAATAATAGTTTTGTGACTGATAACAGAAGAAAAAGGAAAAAAAAGAAGGAAAACAGGAAGGAAAGATTTAGTAACGTATGAGGCATAATAACAACATACAAATAATAATGCTATAGAGAGATAATGAACAGGAGAGAGAGAGAGAGATATTAAACGACAAAAATACCAAGGACACCAGCATTACCAATCAAAACACAGCAAAACATCAACAGCAGGAGCACTCATACCTAAACACAGACCTGGTAACACTGCTCCTGAGTTGGCAATAGTTAAGGGATATATACAAGATTGGTCCTGTATTTAAACCTTTCCACAGACAAAACAATAATAAACTTGTCCTTTTAAACTTGGGAACTGTATTTTAACCTTCTTCCCTTCTCAATTCCTACTTTTTCATCTTTGCATTAGTTGTATGGGAACGTAACATGTTGTCTACAGAAATATTCTTCAATTACACACACACAAACACACTTGAGAAATTCATATTAATTCTTACCTATCATTTCCTTTCACTCATTCCAAAGATAGGACACACACACACACACACACTTTTAATGGCCAGAAGGATCACCCAAATCTGAGTCCTTCCCAAACCCAGACATCCTTACCCAACATTCCTTACGTTGCTAATCCTACTTAACGCAGCTCTAACTTGTAACTTTTCAACGCCGTGCTGCTGCTGCTCTCTTAATCCCTCTCCCTCTCCTTCCCCCACCCCGCCCCCCCTGCCAACCCCACACACACGGCCCTGTACTTAAATACTTAGCACACTCTCGCTCTCTCCTTATGCAATACTTATCCTGAAGTATTATGGGTCTTTATGTGTCTTTTTCAGAGGATGTGTTAAGAATCTATGTATATTTAATGGAGTCTCTATTTGGTATTGTGTATTGATTTATAACCTAACCTAACTTTACTACTACTACTACAACTACTACTACTACTATTACCACACACTTTTCAGGGCAGCCAAGTGTGTCAGCGTGGATAACTGGCATAGCTGTGTGGCGTCACCTGTCAGTCAGGGTGCGATAATTGACTTTGAACTAATGGTGTGTGTGTGTTTTAGGTGAGGCAGTGACAGGTGTATTGGTGGTGACTTGTGTGTATTTTTGTGTGGTGAAGTGGAGAACAGGGAACAAGAGGAGGGATAGAAGAAGGATGGTGGTGAGGAAAATAGCAGAGGATAAGAAAGAGAATAATGAGTAAAGAAAGTAAAAAAGCAAAGGGAAAAAAAGAGGATGAAGAAAATGAAGAAGATAATGAGAAATATGGGTGAGGAATGAAGAGAAAAAAGAAGGAAAAAAGAAAAGAAAAGAAAGAAAACTATCAGAGCAAGAAAAGGAAGAAGAGGAGGAGGAGGAGGAGGAGGAGGAGGAGGAAGACGTACAGATACACCACTATGAAATCAACATCACCAGAACACACACACACACACACACGGCACATATCACTCCCTCCCTATCTACTTCCTGGATATAACACACCACCACCACCACCACCACCACCACATAAACCAGAAGGCAAGAGCAGGAGTGGCAACAGACGGCATAGATCACACATGGGGCGGGTATGAGGGTATGATAAGCAGGGAGGGGGATAAGATAAGCATGGCATTGAAGTGCAGGAGAGAAGGAGGAAATAAAAGGACTATACTGCAATTTTTAAGACTAGATACAAGAAGAGGAAGAAATAAAAAGTAGGAATATATTGCAAATTTTTAGGAAGACAAGGTAAGAAAAGTAGTAAATGACATAAGGTAACTTGTGAAAATACATTAGACGTTTTGAAGAGAGAAAGAAAGAAGAAAAGCAACGCAAGATTATGGAGTACTTGTATTATAGTGAGGTGTGTCTGGATGCTGGCTGGCAGTGTGGACAGACAAAAACAAGAGGCAAAGAGTGTTGGTAAGGGAAGGAAGACTGGTGCATCTGTTAAAGGTGAGGGGATGGAACACACACAGGTACAAGTGATCAATTAGAGGAGAGGCACAACACTACCTGGTAATTGGGTTAACAATAGAGCATTAAACTAGGGTATCAAAAAGTGTGGTTCTCTTTGCTACAGGTGAAATTAAAGGTCCGTATGAAGTGAAAGGCAAATGAATTATAAGAGAGAAGCGTAAACTATGATAATTGTGTTAGGAATGGGAGGAAATGGGTGTTGGGTATCAAGAAGTGCCGTTGCCTTTGTTGTTGGTGAATCAAGACCCCCTATGAAGTGAGAGAGAAAAAAATTAATCATAACTCAGATAATTAGGTACAGAATGGGAGACAATTAAACTGCAATAATTGTTGACGTTAGATAGGGTTAAGTTTGGGTGATGTAGTGATCTCTCTCTCTCTCTCTCTCTCATACACAGTGGTTCATATACAAAATTTGGATATACATCAAATTAAGCTTTCAAACACACACACGCACACGCACACACACCCACACCCACATCTTCCTTTCATTCCCGGTCCAGCATGGGAGTTCTGTGGGCCACATTCTGAAGGGAAGCCACACCCCATAAAGGTGACCACTCCCTTAACACATCCCTCAATAAATGTGTGGGAAAAACTTGCATCAAGATTAAAGAAAAGCTTACCCAACACCTCACAACCTAACACAAACCCGTCTGCCTTAAATTATTAGCTGTAACTTTCCCTATTCTAACTTTATGAAGATATTAACTAACCTAACCTAATGAAGATGATATAAGCTAATCTAAGCCTGATCTTGGTAAACTTGTCAATAATTCATCTATTTTATTCAAAATACTACTTATATAAATGAAGTGTATGTGTGTGTGTGTGTTCTCAAGCTAGTTACATCACATCTTTTAGTTAACTTGTCAAACCCATCTCTAAAACTACAAATATTCCTTACACACACTTCACTGATTGCCCCGTCATAAAGCTATTACTATGCACCTTTCCTTGTGGCTCTTCATCTGTACAATTTCCACACAGAGTCCTCACAGCGTTGATTGTTATGGCACCACACAATCATAACACCAATCTTCTCTTTTCCTTCTCACAGCCATTCTCGGAAAACAACTTAAGAACGCTTGGCAAGACTGTACGTGTGTGTGTGTGTGTGTGTGTGTAAAAGGGGAAATCCAGCCCACTTACATGCCAGTCCCCAAGCAGGTCTGGGAGTTAGCCAACGGAAGGGGTTAAATGTCTTGAAACCTTCCTCTTAAGTGAGATTAGGTCATAGGAAGATGGAAATTCAGAAGCAGGTAGTGTGTGTGTGTGTGTGTGTGTGTGTGTGTGTGTGTGTGTGTGTGTGTGTGTGTGTGTGTGTGTGTGAGGTAACGATGACCTTGACAAGGAACACATGTACTGTCCCACTACACCTGAGCACCACAGGTATGCGGCACAGGTGTCTGGTGGCACCCTCTCTCCTTGCTCTGGCTCTCCGTGACAAGTGTGGCTCTCCAAGTATACTTCATCCAAACTATTACCATTTCTCTCTCCTCTCTATCTCTCTCTTTCATTTGCAGTTTTTGTTAATCTACTCAACTTTTATTTGTTATTATTTTGTTTATGTCAATGTATCAGTTCTTTACAAACAATGCCATGACAAATGTTATAACTGAAAGTGGAAGAAAGTTGTAGTTTATTTATCCTTTGAAAAATCTCTCTCTCTCTCTCTCTCTCTCTCTCTCTCTCTCTCTCTCTCTCTCTCTCTTTATCTCTTTTAGACCTAAGTAATATCAAAAGTTTCTTAATAGCCCACACACCTTCTTGTCACTCCATCTCTCACTAAATCTGACCCAGTACCCAAACTTTTACCATAATAACCTTTCCAACTTAATTAATACCTAAACTTTACAACAAACTACCCACAACCAGTTATTTATAGTCACTAAACAAAAATTCCCCTTCATCTTTCCACTCTGATAAAAAAGTCAATACAATATCACACATCCATAACATAAAGAACATATAAACACATTCCCTCATCAATAAACACTATTATAAATCCACTTTGCCTTAGAACTGCAACTTAAAATATCTCACGTTAATATATCACCTCTCTCTCCCTCTCTCTCTCTCTCTCTCTCTCAGTCCACAGGCAAGACAAGGAAGCATAATAGTGAAGCCGGGTATGCAAGAGTGAGGTTAGGCAAAGCTCTATAATGTCCAATACCTCTCAGATGACACAGAGCTTTCCCCAAATACCACACCCACACGTCCCTCCACTCTGCTGCTGTCAAGGCCTCTCTCTCTCTCTCTCTCTCTCTCTCAGGATTAAAGGCAAGAGCAAATTATCAGTGAAATCAAAGAGGGAGAGAAAGAGAGGGGAGTCAACATTTCTCTCTCTTTCTTTATTTTCTCACATTATTTTCTTTCGTCGTTTCTTTTCATGTCATTCGTAGCGGTTGTTTGTTTTCTCTCTCTTTTTTCATGTATACCTTTTTTTTTTCTTTATTCCTTCTTTCTTTCCTTGTTCATAATTTTTGGTTTTTGTTTCTCTCTCTCTCTCTCTCTCTCCTAACAGTCTCTTCCAAACAAGGTCACAAAACACTTATCTATAATGAAATGTAATAAAAGAGGTGATAATTGGTGGTTATTTGCAATTATACACTGTTCCCACCTTATAATTATCTCTCTCGTCTCCTTTCACTGATAAAAAGATAATGAAGAATAATAAACATAATCATATAATTAAATGAAAAGTAATAATATCTGGTGCACTTTTAGAATCCCACACTTCCCAGCTGACAATTACTTACTTTTTCATTTCATGGGTATATAATGAGAAAGTTGAATGCAGTGGCTGGTTGTGTGTGTCAATGGTAGGTAAGGGTTGGTGGTTATTTAAGGTTACATACACACCCCCCTAACACCTTATTTATATATCCTCTCCTCATTCCAAGACAGGGATCAATAAAGCAATATAAATAATTAATGATGACACAAACACACACATACATGCAATATTAATCATTCCTTTTTTTCACCCTGGCTGTTTCCTCTCATACATTAAAAAAAGAATAAATAAAAGAAAAGTAAAAAACCCTTACTTTTTCTAATTAACTCTCGAACCTGCTTGTGGACTGGCATCTAAGTGGGCCAAATTTCCCATCTTGCATAGAGAATTAATTAACAATCTCCCATTCCTGTTGTGTTCAGAGGTCAATGATGGCTACAGTGTTGATTGAGGGTGTTGAGGTGTCAGGAGTAGGGAGAGGAAAGCCACTTAATGTTGTTTACTATGGCCCGGGAACTTTTTTGGCACACGACACCATTAAGTAGAAGGTAGCGCTAGTTGTTGTTGTTGTTGTTGTTGTTGTACTTGTTGTTGTTGCTATCCTACTGTTACTTAACCTCTTTCACTGGTACTTGGCAGACATTTTCTTAACTTTCCTTAATCACTGCCGACTCTGATGCATTTTTGTCTTCTACGGCAATTCTTAACCATTGTATTGGATAGAAATTGCAATGTATAAAGTATAAATTTCTAAGATGTATGAATAAACAATAAAAAAAGTCAATAAAAAATAGTAATACCAAAACTATGATTATGTATATTTTGTGGCTTAGAGTAAAAATATAAATAAATGAATAAATAAATACACAAAAACAAAAAATCTTATGTGTAGCTTAAATAGAGATACTTAAGTGTGCATTAGTTTATATTTGTAAGACAGTCTCAGTCTCAGTCTCAGTCTCTCTCTCTCTCTCTCTCTCTTGCAATACATTTTTCTCCTCCTCCATTTCCTCTTTTCCATTAGTCAAATTCTTTCCATTCCTTTAATTCTTCTTTCTTTCTATATTTCCCACTTCTTTCATTTCCTAACCAAGTATTTTTTCCCTTCACTATTCCCTCCATTCACATAAATCCTCATTCTTCCCTTCATTCATTCCTATCTTGTCAAATATTTCCTGTATACTTTTCAACCTTTCTC
>CM035201.1:4476209-4510269 GCA_020233015.1 Callinectes sapidus | reverse complement strand
CCCCCCCCCCCCCCCGACTCTACCAAACCCCTTCCTCCTCCTCCTCCTCCTGTTCTTCCTTCAGACTCCTCCGAGGAAAGTACACAGCTCCCTCATTCCCTGGAGAACCCTACTTTCCCTAGGGACTTTTCATCTCTCTCTCTCTCTCTCTCTCTCTCTCTTTGTCACTGGCTTATCTTTATTTTTTAGTTCATTTCCACCTTTGAGTCATTTATATAGTCCATTTATCATCATTTCCTATGTGCATGTGAGTTGGGTAACTTCCTCTCTCTCTCTCTCTCTCTCTCTCTCTCTCTCTGGCATGCAAACACCACTTCAATCAACACATCATTCATATTCTATCAGCTGGGTACTCTCTGCAAACCACCCATTCATTCTTCACACTCGTTAGTATATACAAGTCTGTTCATCATACTTGGAGGAGGAACAGAACATGAAGAATACAAAACAAAGAAAATAACAAAGAAAACTGCTGAAGAAACAATAATGAAGGAGAGAGAGAGAGAGAGAGAGAGAGAGAGAGAGAGAGAGAGAGAGAGAGAGAGAGAGAGAGAGAGAACAACAATTAAGTAATGACACCAACACTTAGTCACTGAGCCATTATGAGTGTGGCCTGGTAAAGCTTGAGTCACCCGACCAACACAGATATGATAACAACACTCTGTATCAGTTAGCAGAGTCCCGATATCAACACTGCGGCTGTGTGTGTGTGTGTGTGTGTGTGTGTGTGTGTGTGTGTGTGATGGGGTGATGCAAGCTTAAACACTCACTACACACTCATGACTTATTGGTGGTGACTAATAACTGAAGATAAGGCAGTGCTAATGCTACCCTACATTTCACAAACCTTACTTTGTTTTCAGGTTAGGTTAGGTTTTTATGGGAAATCTGGGGAAGAAAAATAGGCAAGCATAATGACCTACTTGTGTGCCAGTCCTCAAGCTGGTCCGAGAGTGTTAGCCAAAATGGGATAAGTGTTTTGAGTCCTCACTTCACTCATTACTTGTTCATGGCAGTTATTAATTAACCTCAACATAATCAAATCTATTATACTTTAACCTCACATGGCATTCCCTAACTCAACCCAACCCAACCCCTAATGTATCTATCCTAATCAAAGTTAATAGAGCATAATCCATCAAAACACCCTAGAAACCCCTCACACACTAAAACTAACCTCAATATAACCAAAGTCAATCCAGCGGAGCACTATCTAACCACTCCAACAGTAAGCCAATCTTATCTAAACATGATCCTGCTTGTTCATTATATAAGCAATCTTCACCATAGAGTAATTTTATCATTAATAAGATATAAACACTTGGGAAGGCTTAGCAGTAGCGTATGTGTGTGTGTGTGTGTGTGTGTGTGTGTGTGTGTGTGTGTGTGTGTGTGTATGTGAGAGGGTCATATGACATGCAATAGCCAATAAACAGCCCATTTCTTGGTAGTCTAAATCCAACCTGGCCTAAAGTGAACTGTTTCTCATGGTGACTTTCTCTCAAGGTTACTTCTGAAAGGGTGGTAGTGGTGGTGGTGGTGATACCTATTAAATTTTAGGACACACACACACACACACCCTCTCTCTCTCTCTCTCTCTCTCTCTCTCTCTCTCTCTCTCTGTCTGTCTTTAGTCTCCCCCCATATATACTGTAATTTTAATAAACAGTAATTATCACAATTATTTTTACACACACATCCACCTATCTTTATATACAGAAAGAAAAAATTACCATGACAAAGTAAAAGAAAAAAAAAACTGCATAATCATGAATAAATTTATCCCTCTAAGCTGTACAGACACACACACACACACACACACACACACACACACAGGAAAAAGCACATTATGCAAACACCCGTCACAACACATCACTATGGACACCACACCTTCACAATGGCTCCTCCTCTCTCCACAACAACACGAACCACATTAAACACATGCAAATACAAAATGGGTAACAAATAACCACATTACCTTTGACATTTCCAACAACAACACAAGAGTCAATTATTTTTCCATTTCCTTTTTTAGTAAGAGAGGAAATTTAGCCAAACAAACAAAAGAGGCCCACTTAGATGCCTGTCCCCGAGCAGGTCTGAGAGAGATAGCCACAAGAATGGGATAAATGTCTTGAAATCTCCCTCTTCAATTTCATGTCATAGGAAGATTGCAATATAGAAGGAGGCAGTTGGGGGTCAGGAATGCAAACTGCAACACACCCAAGGATACAACAAAGGAAGGTGGTAGTGCAGGCAGGATCCTTCAAGGTGAATGGTCAGGGACAAGAAGTAACATGTTCAAGCTTGCTATGGTAGGACCTTCATATGAGAGAGACTGTTCACCCTGCCCACACTGACCAGGGTGAAGGATGCATGACACAAACAACTACTTCTTGATGAGCTAAGAGCAGGAGATAAGACAGAAATGGAGTATGAAATGTGGGAAATAGAAAGTCAGAAGAGAGAATAATAAGACAAAAGACATGAGGGATGAATGACTTTTTGATGAGCTCAGGATGCAAGATAAGTAAAAAAATAGTGTATGAATGTGGAATAAAAGAGAAAGTCAGAAGAAATATAGAAAAAAAAGACAAGAAACATGGGATGAATGACTTTTTTAAGATACCAATGCAAGACTTATACCAACCACCTCAACTAACTGTAGTAGGGGAACCGACTGAGAGAAGCAGTGAATAGGAAGCTGAGAAAGACCTGACATACTTAGGAATGACAGTGGGAAGTGATGCATGTATTCTATATATATATTGTCTGTCATATTTAGGTCCACTGGGTTTTTCTGCAGCTCCCTTAAAATTACAGTTCAGTTGCATGTCGGTACTTCCTGTGTCCTCTCTCACGGTTTTATTCTCGTCTTTTTCCCCCCTCTTGTGTGTGAGTGTTTCCCAGTAACCTCCTCCTATTTACTGTATTACCATTCAAATAACACCCTGCTCCCCCCCAACCCTTTCTCCCTCACAAATAAGACAAAAAATACCACATCTTCACACACACATACACACCACACCACACGCTGCCTCACCACTCCCCCTCACACCAGGAAGATATACCACGGTGACGGAAATTTGTACCGGCGAAATGAGAGCACGGGAGGGCATATTACACAGCAGAGAGAGAGCCACGCGCCTTCACCGCCACCATATACCCCCACCACCACCCCACAACACATACCAAAACAATAACAGAAAAAAAAATAACGAAAAATATTATATCGAGAGAGAGCAAGTCCATGAACCTCGCCACACGCAAACACGCAGACAGACATACATACATACACATAGATACGCACACACACACACACACGGGTCACGCCTTACCTAATCTCAGCTCCCCGAAGTTCCCGCAGCCGATCTTCTTGCCGACCCTGAAATTTGGCCCCACGAAGAGCTCCAGGGAGTTGGAGGAGGAGGAGGTGCGGGACCCAGGCTGCATAGTAGTGGCCGTTCTATTAGCTGTACTGGCTCGCGACACCCTCCTAGACGCCGGATCGTCCTGCTCCTTGGTCCCTCCGCCGCCTCCACGCTCTCGCCTCTCCCCCTTCTGCATCCTAGCCTCCTCTCAGCCTCGTAAAAGCCTCAGTTCCAGCACCATGAACGGCCCTCACCCGCCAACTTGACACTCGGCCCCCCACACTCACTTCATCTCATCTTTCCCGGTGTTATCCCAGCCACACCCGAGCCATTTTCATGTTTTCCGGCAAATACCCCCACGCACTGCACGTGTACACTGATTCCTCGGGCACAATTCCGGTGGGTAATGGAGTAAAGGGGATAAATAAGAGGGAGGCACCAGCAGCACCTCTGACCCACACCTGAGCTCGCGGATCGATACACTCGCTCCTCTTACAACACTTCACCGTCCAACACAAACCCAGGAAATTAATGCACCATCGCCTTTCCAGCTCATTTACCTCGATGTTGTTATGTGTTCGATAGTTTATATGCTTTTTTGACTTATTTTTCCCATGTTTCTAGTTTTTTCGGGGTAGTCTTGTTTGTGGTCATCATCGCTTCTCATTTGACAAAAGACCACCTGATTCACCAATAATAAATGTAAATTCGTAACGTCCAGGAACTCTGACACAACTCAACCCTTCAGTCAACACTAATTATGCGTAAAATTTTAACAGTAGCGGCCTCACCTAACGACAATACGTGTAAATTAACATCTGAACATGACAGCGAACTACATGCTACCGCGGAGGAACAGCGCACGAAGGACCGACAACCATCATCGTTACCATCAGCTGCCAAATGGTGGAGTTGCCAGCTTTTCATCTAAATAGTGCCGGTTCGCCGGGCCTAAGGAGGAACTTCACCATGAAAACAAATGTGTGCGTCATATTTTTCTCTGGTATCGGATTAATTGTGTGAGTCAGAGTATTGGTGGTCAGTGTGGAAAGGGGAACTATTCTGTCTGTGTCCCCTGCCATGTGTTTTCCAGGTGTGGTATACGTACGTGTTTATTATTGTGATGGTTGTAGGTCATTGTTGTTTTGTTGACATGATGAACAACAACAATACTGATAGTACTCATATTTATGGTAATGATGGGGGTGGTGGTGGCGCATTGCATTTTCATCTGGAGGCATAGCGACACACAAAGAATAAGCTTCATTTTGCGTATAATGATGGGAAAAAAATAATTATAACAATAGTAACATTATCATTATCATTATGGTGAATTTTTATAACAGCCGCGTCAGATACAAGCACCCAACTCACGTATTATGCAGAAGGGTTGGTGATCTTGGAGTGAATGAAAGACACTCGTGTAATAGTATGTCTGTAATACCACTCAGAAATGTGATGTTTTCTAAGTCTAGCGAGCTGTGCACTAGTCAAGAGAAAGCATTGAAATTATGATCTTTTGTTTATAACAGGGATTTGTGGGTAGCAGAATATCATTGTAGGATGTCATGCTATCTATCTATAGAACTTTCTTGCCTATCACGTGTTTCCACTCATGCGACCATTATTATTATCGTTGTTGTTGTTCATCCTTCTTCTTGTTCTTCTTGTTCTTCTTGTTCTTGTTCTTCTTCTTCTTCTTATTATTATTATCTTTTTATCGAAGCACTTAATCAATACGATCAGTCTTTCCCTTATCATGGAGAAAGCTGGAAGAACAAGATGGGTTTTGTCATTTCCGTTATGCAATAATTGTACGTTCACGGAGAGAGAGAGAGAGAGAGAGAGAGAGAGAGAGAGAGAGAGAGAGAGAGAGAGAGAGAGAGAGAGAGAGATGCGTTTCCGAATATTGTTCATGATTTCTGGATAAAAAATTACTCATGTCCAAAGAGAGCTACGGAAATGTCAATACTACTACTACTACTACTACTACTACTACTGCTGCTGCTGCTGCTGCTACTAGCATCATCGTCATCATTACCATCATAATTAGCTTGAACTACCATAATATATCAGGAGCTTAATTATCATCATATTTATCGCATTCAGTATCACCACTGCCATCATTATCATCATTATATACTGCTTTTCATGCCACCACTACCACCTCTCACCATAGCATCATCAAATGAACACACACACACACACACACACACACACACCAATATGACGTCAATTCCTTACTTCTAACAACTTAGGAAATGGTGCCAGTTAAAGTTCTAGGTATAGGACACTAATAATTCTCTCTCTCTCTCTCTCTCTCTCTCTCTCTCTCTCTCTCTCTCTCTCTCTCTCTGAGCAAACCCTATTCAAGGAACTCAACGCTAAGAACACCTTCAATTCTTTGTCATACGTCTGGCATTCCCCGCGGCACACCAAAAGATCATCCTTGTGTACGAGAAAACCTATGAATCACTGAACTATACACACATTCAAGTACAGGAAGCGTGCCACACTGAATATACGAAGGAGAAAAAATGATATGGCAACTGTCCTTAGTAGTTGGCAGAGAAGGTTCATTTTGTCAGAGAGTTTTTCCTCCCCGCCCCATCACCTTCCCTGACTCCCTTTCCCTTGTTATAACGCCCTTGACCGCCACCTACATATCCGAGCGGTGCCATATAGCGAGCATATACACGGATGCTGGGGTGGGGAGGCCGCTTGGCGAAGGCTACACCACGTTTTATCTCCCGCAGCACGACCGTCCCGTATTATGAGACCGGGGCAGGTGTGTTTGTGTGTCTGTCCGTGAGGGGCGACCTTGGTTAGCGGCACAAACCTGTCAGTCTCAGCTGATGGCGGGCTGGCTGACTGGCTGGCTGGCTATGGGCTGGACTAGGCTGGGCTGGGGTGGTCTGAGGTTGTTAGTCGCGTGTTTAGTTCTGTTTGGTTATTGCAAGTCTTATGGTATTGGTTGGTACTTTTGTTTTATGTTGGTTATTGTTAGATCTTATGTTTTCGTGTAATTTATTTATTTATTTATTTATTTTTTTTTTTTTTTGCTTTCCGTTGTTTTATCTGTCCATCCATCAAATCACTGCATTGATATTAGCTCTTTCCCCGTTATTAGTGTGTATCTGTGAGCTTCGCCTTACGTTCTCTTCTCGGGGGAAAATCGAATATGACAGAGAAGCCATCGGCCACCCGTGCCAGTATCGCCATGTCAGGCATTACACCTCTGCTCTCTGGACAGCTTACGTGCATGTGCCGCGACGGGGGGAAAGTTAGTGACCCCGAGAGAGAGAGAGAGAGAGAGAGAGAGAGAGAGAGAGAGAGAGAGAGAGAGAGACGGGGGGTGGGGGGGGACAGGGCGTGGTAATGCCTGTCGCCTCGGCCCGCCCCGTTCATTCTTCCCCCTGACTCCTTCCCAGACCACGCCTTGATATTTGTGTTGAATAATTATAATTTACATTACTGCTTTCATATATATTTTTTCTTTTTTTTTTTAACAATCTGAATTGGCTTTAATAGTGAAATGTGATTGTTGGGAACGCATCACTCATGAGACCAAAACCGTCGATTATCCCCTTGAAAAATTATAAATAAATAGATAGATATATAAAAAGAATAATGATAATAATAAAATAAATAAATGTATACAATGGTTCTTTACTGAATAAGGAACATATCCATACAAAGAGATAAGAAAAACGAGACAACATTTATTTAGCCTCATTTCATATATTCATCTTTTCACACAATCACTAACATCATGAAAAAAAAAAAAAAAAAACACACACACCCTTGAAAATCTTGATACTTTCTACTGGAGAATATAGAGATAAAGTACCATAAATGTGTGTGTGTGTGTGTGTGTCGAGACCACCACCACCACCACTACCAGTACTACCACCAGCTGCTTCCGTTGCCCAAGGGAGCGAGGAAGGATATAAATAGAAGAGAAAGGGGAGGGATAACGTCAAGATGAAAGGGTTTGAAAGTACCAAGTTAACTATCAGAGGGTGGTGGTGGGGATGAGTTAATTGAGTTTTCTATCAGTCATTTAGATAGTTTATGAATTATTAATGGTGATAGTAGTAGTAGTAGTAGTAGATAGTAGTAGTAGTAGTTGTTGTTGTTGTTCGTGATGCTGTGAAATTTACGTGTGTGTGTGTGTGTGTGTGTTATGACCAAAGTTTTGTTGACCTTACGTGAGTGTCAGCGAAGATTACTCAAGCTTCCTTCAAATCCTCACTTCACCTCATTCTTCTCCATATACTCTTTATTTTTCCTACCCCTCCTCCTCCTCCTCATCATCATTCTCCTCCTCCACCTCGTTCTTTTCCTCCTCTTGGTTTCTCTCCATTTTCTTCTCCTCTTTCTCTTTCTCCTCGTTCGCCCCCTCTTTTCGATCTTCCTCTTGGCTCTTCTTTTACTTGTTTCCCTTCACATCTTTGCTCTTCTCACTCTCTTCCTCCTCCTCTTCCTCTACCTCCATGCTCATACGGGATTATTTCCTAATTTTTATGTCGTATTTTGTAGCCCGTAGTCAATCTCCTGAAGAAAACAACATAACCATAATAAATTGTTTGTCAATTATATTGGTTTCCTCGTTACATTCGTTGTGAGGTTACTGGTAGTTACAAGATCATTGTTATGGATTGTCTGTAGGAGGGGAGAATTAGTGGAATACACATAGATAGAGATATATTTCCTTATGATTTTCAACACTATAGCTTAGTTTCTCTCCGTTTGTTTGTTAGTTTATAATGTGTGAAAATGAAATGCTAGATTGCAATCTTTCTTTTATTTATCTTTTTTTATTTATTTATATTCCTTGACAGGAAAGAAGAATTACTAAATGCTTATTGTCAACGATTTTGATAGTGGATAAAAATAAAAAGCACCTAGCGCGATAGCCCGCCATGCCATAGCGCACTGACCCCCCCCCCCCCCCCAAGGGCGCAGCTCCCTCCTCCACCTAGCGCACACACCCGATGATAGGCGCACTGGGCCATCTCTACCTTCCCTCACTTAAACCATTCCATGAGGAGAAACTGCAGCTACTGAGGGTAGCGCGTTACCTGCCATCAGAGCAGATTGAATTTTACACTATCTGGTGAATTTTCGCTATCGTATTCAAATTTGAAGATTTTATACCTAATATTTTCTGCTTAAGGTAGCGCAGACTATCGCCTCTACTCTAGGCATCATTGTACTAATATTTTTATACTTGTATTCTTTTTAGGTATCGATCTATCGCATAACAAGCCGGAGTATGTTGACACGCACACACACACACACACACACACGTCACATACCGCCGTTAATAATAAATCCGGATACGTACAGAAACACACGCGAACACTGCACTGTCAATTGAGACTCTAACAAACAACACCATATAAATCCTGCATATTTAGCCCCTCATTTGCCACTGGATGGAGGTAGAAATGGGAAATAGCGAGTGAATAAGAAAGGAGGGGAGGAGGCCGAGGCGTGAGTCACGGAGAACAACACAGAGCAGGGACCCTCACCGAACCCAGCTTGTAACATTAGTGAGTTCATGCTGACACACCCCCGTCACGCCCTCAAAACTATTGCCCAATGAAAGTTTACCACAGTGTTGAAGTATCTGTTGTGTTATATTAAGGTGTAGTTTAGGTGTAATGTGTGTTTTGGAGTAAGTGGAGAGGCCCCTCCTGTGGTCGCTCTCATTCCCTCCGCCCCGCCTCCTTGGAACCATGTTTTTCTTCCCCTGCAGTGGTGGTGGCTTACTTCTCTGAGTAAGCCGGGTGATGGGCGACCTTTACGGAGTGCTCCTAGGGCCCTGAGTGTTGTGTGTTGTGTTATGATTGGCCTGTCACTAACGTGTGGCCGTGTTTCATTGTGTGTGTATTGTGTGCTTGACTTTGTTTACATCTTGACACCTTGCCTTACCTGGTGGCAGGGTGCGGCTCTTGTAGGGATAATATTAGGGCTTTTGTTCTTTCTTCACATTGCAGTTATTATCAAGGAAGTATAAGTCGTCAGTATTTTATAAATTACTGAGGAATTATGATAAATAACTCTCTCTGATTTTCTGGTGTCGTGTTTTTACGTGTATTTTACCTTCAGCCTTCGGGAAAGAGCCAATATCTAACTGAAAGGCTCCGTGAAGAGTCTTAAATACTTACCCAGGCTATTTGAACCTGAGAAAGTTGTCCAGGTCTGGTGGGTGAATAGTTGGTAATAGTGGGTCTCCCAAGCACAGTGTGATGATGGACTGCTCTTCTATGCTAAGTGTGATGCTGCTCAGTAGGTTCCCAATCTCTTTATGCCTGCACTGTGGTCTGGGTCAGAGGTTATTTAGTGGTGATAAATTTAGTTTAGAAATGTCCTTCACCATTAGGTGTATTTTGATGGAGGACCACATTTGACAGTTCAGTCTGCTTCCTGAGATTGGTGGTTTCTTTGTCTTGAAAAATTTGGTAATGGTCTGTCTCCTTATTTTTTATTATTTCCTTCCAGACCTTCACAAAATCCATTGTATATACATTATATGAAAGTATAAAGTGGCAGAAAAAATGTCACCAACCCTCTAACCCCAACAAGCTTGGAGATGTGGGGTTGTTGGGGGTGGGTTAGACGAAAACAAGTAATTTTCCACGGAGTAAATGATCAGAATCACCAAAAACACAGCAAATAAGTAAATGAATCACTTAAAACACACCCACAAAATGATAAAGCATATTCTACCATCATAAGAACTCAAACAATGTATGAAAATTTTCAAGCCATGTTGGAAAATTAATCACTTCTGTCCTTTACATATTCTCACTTAACACAAACTTCACTACTGTGCTGTACATAATTCAACTTGACATAAATGTAACCGAAAACCCTGCATTCCCACAGTTCCCACTTGGGGTTGATATAAAACCAGGCGTAGGAGAAATCTTAAGTTAATTTTAGCATCATGAGGATTAGTGACATTTTTTTGCCACTTTATTCTGTTGTATGATATGTATACTGTGGATTTTGTGAAGTTCTGGAAGAAAATATAAAAAAATAAGTAGGCAGAGTTATCCTGATAAGTATTAACCCTGCAATAAGAGAGTAAGGTTATCTCCATATGCCCCCAAAAATATTAAGTTTAGTTTTGGAAAGCCTCTCTTGTGTGGTAAGTAATAGAGGTCTTAATTTGTCTTACTTTTGGGGAATTTTGAGGGATAGAGTCCCTCAGGTAATTTGCATCTTCTTTCCTTTCCTAAAAAGCATACTTTTCACCAGGTTCCAAGCTTGTTCTTTGCTTAGAGAACGAGACATGAATGTAGAAGTATTCTATGAAAATGCAGATTTTCTAATTTACATCTCAAGTGTTCTGTCTGCTTCAGTAAGGCTTCTTACAATTTACAACTCAAGTGTTCCATGTGCTTCAGTAAGGCTTCTGTAGTACTGGATATCTTGTTCTTTTTTCAGCCTTTCTACGCTTATTAATCTAAGAGAGGAATATCAAGACATCTCAGGGAGTACACTGATTGTGTTCATCTGAGAGCTTGCCAGTCATTTATTTTTCATGGACTACAGTAAGAAAGACAAAAATTCGACTAACTTCAACGTTTTATCCTTCTCTCTCCATCCCATCCACTTCAAACCGTCATGTTTATCCCCAAGATGTCTTTGCTGAGTGAGTATCAGTTCTTACGAAGCCCATTGAGAAATCTGTCCCATTGTGCAACTCTGGTAAAGTCTCTATTTTCACAACTCCACCCCAGCTCGTGTTGACTTCCGAAAAGTGGTGGGCGGCAGCAAGGTGAGGAGCTGAGACTCAAGATGGCAACTCCGAACGAAGCCGATGCAACGCTGGGGAGGCTGAAGAAGTTCCTGGTAACAGGCAACAACTCCTCTGAGTGTTATAGAGGTGAGGGCTGCAGGTGATGCGGGTGTGTTTGCTTGGATGTTATTTGTGGAATATGTTTATCTAAGGTCATCAAAACTTTTCTCATTTATTATGATCTGTAGAGCTACTGTCTGTTTTATGATGAAGTGTCTGGATTGACAGAGCTGTAGTAGGAGGGTAGTGAAAGCTGTGGTTATCTTGTCGAGTGAATGGTGTTAATTGATTTAAGCTTTATGATGTATGAGGGTGTATATTAAAACCAAATTTTGATATGATATACAGAATGACAATAAAAGCCTGCATTGGAGTCACATTAATCTTACCATGAATACCTTGGTGGGTGAAGCTGATCCCTGGCTTGTATATTCCTCATTTTTAGATATAGGAAAAGAAACATTTGGCTCATTGACCCATCCCTCTTTTTCATTCACTATATTAATTACCCATCATGCTCGTATATCTTTTGCAGTGCACATAATACGGGATGTGGTCAACTGGTACCAGGGATTTGAGCGCAGCCAACACAAAGGCCAGGGTATGCAATTACCCAAGACCACTGATCCTATAGAGATGCTGCTGGACTCCTCAGTGATTCCCAAGCTGGTGGAGGAGGGCAAGGCTGACACCATCATTGATACCCTCCGCTCCTATAACCAGCTCTCCTGTGTTGACAAGGAAGCTCTGGTGAGGATTTTTTTTTGTGTGTGTGTGTTTCACTACTTAGAAGGAAAAGTATATCTCTACCTGCACATGGCATGCTGCTTACATTCATCAATTTTGCTTCCACAATTCTTTTGTAGCCCAGTATAGTGCCTCAAAAACAATCTTTTAGTTCAGCCTTGGAGAAGTCCCGGGCACTCCTTGACCTTGTGGTGCCTGCAGGTACTGTGCTTGGCAGTGGCTTCCAAGCAGAGTGACCAGAAGAAGCTGGTGACAGATGCCCACTCAGCTGTACGGGAACTGTGTACCAACACCCACCTCTTCTTCCTCTTCATACACTTCTCCAAGATGATCTCAAAAAAGTCAGGACACTCAGGTAGAGTTTTCATAAAATCTGATTTAATAGTATTAAGTGGGTGCAGAATGTTTGTGTTTGTGCTGTGTAGTCATGATTATGCTAGAATAAAGGAGTGTGAGACTCATAATTCAACTCAGCATGTATTTTAAGGCTCTGCTGGTCCTTCATTGATTTTCTTCTAGTGAGAGTAACCAGTTTCTTTCTTTACCATAGGGTGGGGACGAGGGCTGCGGCGGGCAGTGAGTGAGTGGTATCTGAGCTGGGAGCCGCAGCGCCTGGCCCTTGAGGTGACCCGCCACTCCAGCGCTCATGGATGGAGTCACAGGGACGTCATCCGGCTGGCTCACCTGAAGCTGAAGGACATGCCATTAGGTATCTAGCTTGGGCCTGCTTGTTTAGATAGTGTGGTCAGCTGGAAAGAGGAGTTGAGGAGCTTATTACATATTTCTGGGGAACATGTGTTAAGAAAGGAGATCAAGAAGATAGGATGGCTTTATTTATGTTTGATACCTTATCTTGATCGTATTGAAAGTCAGTAGGATCTTAAGGCTTCTTTTCATGATCCTAGTGATAGTTTTACAAGGGTTTTGGACTATCACTTAAGAAAACAGATATGGAAAATGTAACCAATTACCTCCATGACCTTTGGAAATAGTCTAAATGGGAGAACAAAACATTTAAGAGTGCAGACTGGAGAATGAGATGGATAGATGGATTTGTGTGTTGCAGGGACTCAGGTGGTGTTGCATTATGTCTTCCTTGGCCTTGAGAAGACTAAGGACAAGTACACAGGGCAAGACAACACCTCTGAACTGCTGGAGCTGCTGCAGGCACTGGACCGTCACCCACACTCCTCCACCCCACAGGTAATACTTGACATTCACCACTCAGGTCCGTATTTAGAAACGCTTGGCTCTCTCACCGTCCCTGCTTTTCAAAGGGTCCAGTTGAAGGTGCCGGTGTTTTAAGGTATTTTTGTGGTTTTGGTGATGGATTAGCAAGATTTATAGTTTATTAAAAGGAGAAACTTTAAAAAAACTGCCCAGTTGTCTCTATGGCATTAGAAAATTGTTATGGTGAGAAAGTAAAATGTTTCAGAATATGGGCAATATTGTCACATTGAGCAGCTACACATCTCTCAGTGCTTCCTTCATTCCACTGCACATGTCATTAGATTTAGTTGTCTGGCAATTAGAAGATGAAGTTGATGAATTGAATATTTTAGTCCATAGTTCTACTTGTATTTTTGTGTTGGTGCAGGCTGGAGATCCAACCTGGGATAACGATCAGGTGATCAGCAAGGCCAGCAAGGTGCACGACCAGTTTGGTGGCCTCAGCCTTCATGATGTGTCCCCCCAGAGCCTCAAGTCAGAGGAGGTATGTGTATGATGTTTTGCCTCTCTCTTTATGGCTGGATTGATTTGTGAAGTGTCATACCCATTATCTCGGAGAATGTAGAAGTTTTATGGTGCCTTGGTAGCACATTTCATATTGGGAATGACTAGAAAATGTTGAAATATAGTGTGGTTATCTCATATTACTGTCTTTAATTTGAGTGGTGCCATTTGATCAAGTTACTGTGATGGTTAGGTTAGGTTACTGAGCAGTAATCTGTGGTTGCATTCCAGGTGTGGTCACATGTACTGGATAAGCTTGAGGCGCAGAGCGTCGTGGCCAGTGTGAACCGTCTGGCACGAGGCAATTTCCTGAATCCCAGCAATGAGCCTGACCACGCCCTGCAGGCCAAGCTGGTGGACCGCCTGTCTCAGGAGGATGTGGCAGTCTCAGCCACCACCCCAGCTCAGGTCCTCATGACTCTGCATGCCTATGAACATCCCACAAGGTGTGTGTGAGAGGCCAGCAGTCAGTACAGGCATTCCCTGTACTGATGGGGCTGAGAGACAGTGACCCAGGGCTATCTGTGTGGTGGCTTTTGATTCATCACTATCTCCTTTACAGATTCATTGCAGTGGGTGCTGTGAAGGGTCAGGACGAACGGGCCAAGGGTGGGGCTGCCAAAGTGCCCCGAGCCCCTGGCAAGGTGTCCTCCAGAAGAACCACCAAAACCAATCCTAAGGTGGTGGAGGCTCTTCATGCCCTACTTGCTGCCAGTGCTAAGGTAGGCATGTGGGCTGTTATGGCAGTGTGCTGGTCCAGTGCAATGAGTTTCTGTTCCTTGTAAATGACAAATATCTGTTATCGGGAGCTGCAGTGGTATCAGAAAAGAATAAAGAGAAGCTAAATATCCTGTATGGTGAAATTGTGTAGTGTGTGATGCAGTTGGTGCTTAATTTTTACAGAACATTGAGAAGACAACCCGTAGGCTGGGAATCTTTGTTGATGTACGGGCCACCATGGGCACCAGCCATGTGTGGACGGGCAACCCTGTAGGGAAGGGAGAGGTAAGTGTCCTGGCTGGAATTGTTTGAGTGATCCCTGAAGCTGATGTGTTGTGTGTGGAAGAAAGTAGAAATGCTAAGCTTTAATGATGTGGAAGTATAGAGCAATATCAATAAGTTAGAAAGAGTACTGTACTGATTAGTTGTAGTTAGATGTAGCATTATAGAAGTAGATATACTTTTTATATAGATATACTTTTAAATGAAACATGTCATTGTAACCAGGCAGCAAGATTGTAAGATGGAATGCTCAGAAAAAAATTGTCTCCATCCTGAGGTCTGACTGTAGTTGTCGTCACCTTATGTTAAGATGCCATTATGTACAGGTGTGACTAATTTCTACAGGTGACAGGGCATGAGGGGGCTGCCACCACAGTGCTCTCATTGGCTTCAGGGGGCACCAGTCCAGCAGCGACTGCTCTGGCCTTCTCTGGCACCACCTTCTCTGAACTGAAGCTTACTGAGGGAATCACTCTCCCTCAGCTCATTGATAAGTTTAAAGAGGTTTGTTGAAGTTTCTTTAAGCAGGTTGAGTCTCACCTTCTCCTATAATAAGTGTAGTTCTCCAGTACTGGGCCAGTAAGGATTTAGATCTTGATTCTAGATCCTTACTGGATTGTTGGAAGAGCACTCACTGTCTCTGGATTTTAGGGATAAAGCTTTTTGAAATATAGTGTATGTATAGTGTGTAGTGAATCAGAATTGAATACCAAGTGTTGTCCTCAGACTGTGATTGGTGAGGTGAACATTGAAAGAGCACTCAAGTGGGCTCAGGAGCAGCAGGCAGAGACTGTGGTGGTGTTGACTCACCGGCTGGAGCAGTCTGTCATCACCGCTGCCACCGAGGGACTCCAGCGTCACAATGAAACCAACAAGACACAGACAAGGTGGGTCATTCTGGCTCGTGCAGTTCTTGTTTGGGTCTTTTCATTCTTTTCTTTGTGATATTGTTATAATTTCTTTTTGCATTTACTTTTTAGTGGTGCCATTTCTTCCCAATTATTTGTTTGTTAAAGTTACCACTTTGGATCTCATTTACTGTAGGCACCAAGAGAACTAGAGAACACTGCAGTGTCTTGTAACTTCTTGCCTTTTGTAAATCATCACTTAAACACACAACCATTTTTTTGAGTGGTAGTAGTGTAGGAACGGAATGATTTTATTTGAATATAGTAATTGTTATTTACACTAGGAGAATGATTTGTCAGGGGTTGTGGTGAATGGCAGTGGGGGACATACTGAGAGAGAGAGAGAGAGAGAGAGAGAGAGAGAGAGAGAGAGAGAGAGAGAGAATGAATATATCAAAGGGCTGTGGTGAGTGACTGTGGGGTTCGTCAACATACTGTGGGTCTGTGGGCTGAGAGAGAGAGAATGAATATATCAAAGGGCTGTGGTGAGTGACTGTGGGGTTCGTCAACATACTGTGGGGGGACATACTGTGGGTCTGTGGGCTGAGAGAGAGAGAGAGAGAGAGAGAGAGAGAGAGAGAGAGAGAGAGAGAGAGAGAGAGAGAGAGAATTCTTGGTTGATATTCTTGTCTGGCTAGTCCTCCTTTTGTGTTTGTTTGTACTGCAGCATATGGAGATCCTGGAGGGATATTGCATAAGAATTATAAGTGAAAATGACAACATTAATAAAATATTAGTCTTCAACATTTCTTCAAGTTTATAACTGTTAGAGCTGAAAGTTAGAAAAGATACGAGTTTCATTGATAATCAGTTATATGCAACACTATAGAAATGTCTATTTATTGCATTATTTTCTATTGTTTAGTGTATATAAGTGAATGTATGGGTGTTCCTTCTTACCTTCTGTTGTGTTGGCCAGACTGGTTTTGTGTGGCCTGTGCTCCAGACACCTGAGTGTCCCTCACACCAACAACCTGCTGGTGGTGTTGGGCTTCCAGCAGCGGACGCCCACTGTCATCAGGGCCTTCCATGAACGCTACTTCTAGGTGGCCCCACCTGCCCACTGCCCCTGCTGATGCTGCTTCAGTATCTGCAAGTGACAATTGATCTTGTTGACTATTATACTGTATATTACAATATTAGGAAGATCAGCAACTGGGATGCTTGTCCCTACCTTCCTAGCATAATAGCTATTAGAGCAGTCCTCAGAGTGAGGCTGTTTTCTCTTGTTTCCAGGGATACCAGGTTTATCAGTATATGTAAGAATATTTCCTGCAATATATTTTACTTGTTGTGTGAGTTAAAAATATACAGGTATACAGTAGTACATTTTATATACAATACAATACTGTTTGCTGTTTGTCTTCCTCAGTAAACAAAGGTGTCATTGCATCTGAGCCACAAAGCGAGTCTGTCGTCATTGTGGCAGATCAGAACAGTGGAGCATCATTCAGTGAGTCACTCCCAGCTACAAACTTGAGCTTTCATGTTACTGTGCTAATTGAAAATAATATTTCAGAGGAAATATTTTTGGTGCCTTGACAAAATTTCATCCTCTAAGAATTCCACAGCTTGAAGTTGTTTCAAAGTGATGAGGAAGAAAGACAAAGGTTATGTCCAGAATTTTATAGACAAAAATCCTGCAGGGAAGAAGCTTTGATTTTGCTTCACTCTGAAAGCCGGAAGGGACGAGGGTAAGTGTTTTGATGTATCACTATTTCTTCTAATCACGCACTGTGAACATTGCCACCTCTACAGGGCACCCTTGCTGTGGTGATCCCTTCCAAGTAGTGACTGACAGTAGCAACGGCAGCGCCAGGAAATTTTCATAAGGGGGGCTGGTGTAAAATGTGGAGGGCTGGCTTCACAAAATGTCTTCAAAGTGAAGTATTGATGATGAATTGCTATGTATGAATATTAAGGTATATTTCAGACACCTGTTGGTAGCAATACTGGGGGGTTCAAGTCACTCCAAGCCCATCCCCCCCCCCCTGTTTGGCACTGCCTCTGGATGGCAGTATATCACTAATGCTAAGGATACTGCACCTCGCCAGGGCCTGAAGTAACGAAGGTATCAATGAGTGAAGAATGCCTTGGTAGCACTCTGGTCATGATTGTTTGGAAATTGTTTGCATTCTAGTGTACAATGTGCTCCTGACTGCAGGCAAAGTTTTGTTTTACCATGTTGGCTTTACTTTTTATTTTTTGTCATGCTAATCAATTACTTTTGTTGACTATGCATGAGGTGGCAGCTACATATTAGTTTTATGTAAAAATTTACTTTTAGGTGTTGGCCGCTTGTAAAGTGGGGTGTATTTTCTTTGCTGGGCATCACTTAAGTTAGAGGGAAGTGCGAGGTAGATGGAATATAGTGTTGATCTTTTGAGTGCGTATGTCAATGCACTGTGTCAGGTCTCCCTGGAAATGGTTTGCTCACTGTCTTCTCTGGTCTATACCTACTTAGGTTTTAACTTGTGTGAGGTTTTAGTAAAGCTTATAATCTAGGCTGTATCTAATTCTTATGCTTTTGTATTTACATTTTAGGATCGGAGATGCATTCTGATTTAGTTTTCATATTATTTGGCAATGACTTGCTTATCACAATCTGGATCTTATAATTATTTAGTGAAATTCAGATTAAGAGCTTGATTTCTTGCAGAATGTCACATTTTTACTACTCATGAACAAGTAAACTATCTGTAAGATCATCCATAAAATGATATTCTTGAGTGCCTTTTTGAGTGTCCTAAGCTGCAAGTTGTCATGTACTGAATTTCTCAAATGATTTTTAGTTGGCATGAGCATGGAGGAAGTGAGAAGAACAATTAAAATTATGGTACAGGTACGTATGTACAAGTGTGATAAATCAATATAAAGTCTGACTCCATGACATCAAGTCTGGTGCTCTGCAGACTGTGCTAAATGGGTGTACTCTTCCACACAGATTCCACAAGGTACTCTCACCTCAACTCCTTCATGCTCACCCTAAACTTACTTGATGTGCAAAATTTACTTACTGGCTTTTTATAAACTGAAGCCAGACAACCTTTTGGAAAATAAATAAATAAATAAATCAACAAAAATAAAAGGTCATACTGTACCTTAAGCCCTCTTAATGTGTGATGTTCATGTGTTCATATCTGCTGTTTGAATACTCCTTTTAGTGGCTGAACTGAGTTGAACATTGTAAATCTTCATTCAACTTCCTCTTCACCAATCTGTTGGAGGAAAAAGGTTTAGGCAACTGGTTAGAGATTAAAATGTCATTATAAATCCTAAAAAGATTAAATTTCTATCAATCATACACAAACAGAAGTTGAAGTGTTAGTATAATATTGTATTTTGTTTAACTTGCTTTGTACTTTAGGAAATACAATCAGATCCTAAATGTGTGGTCTTATTTTATCAGCAGAACAGTCACTGACAGAGAAATAATGGTTCTTTTATTACCATGTTTGATATAGAGTAGCTGCTGAAGTGATTACTGCAGGGGGAAAGAATTTTAGACTGTACACTTGACTGTGGCATGGAGTTGTACGATCAATATTTTTGCATGTTTAGTGGCAGGGCATGGATATTGGGGAGAAATGGTGTATGTACTATATGGTTTCAAGGTGGGGGGAGTATAATGTTTCTGTATGTTTAGTTATGGTTATGGAAATTGAGAAATACTTAGTGTCTACAGAACTAAGTTTTCAGGTACAGTGCCACATAACCCTTTTATTGCAACCACAATGAATCAATTGTGGTAACTATCTATAGAAAGAAGCAAGGATATTTTATGATATGTACAGGATCTGATGTATAACCCATGTAATGATATATTTTGGGTTGGACTGGGTGTCCTTGATGTATTATGTATGAAAAGTATGTAGCATGTTGTACAAGGTGGTTATGGGACTCATGAGAGGGAGATATTAATGTAACATAGGCATAAGCTAGTGTTGTGTGCATTTCTGTCATTGATAATGAACAGAATAATTTTACCGGTGCTCATTTTATTGAGTGAAAACCAAATTAGGTTTTTAAAGATATGTACAGTTTACGCAACAAGGAAAATTACCATGGATCAAAATTGTGCCCCATTATTAAATATTCAACAACTATTAAGAAAATAAGTCATAGGATTTCTTAAACAAATCACGTAGTCTTCTTCAAGAATGAAGAAATAGATGTACGTAAAATTCAATAGTGAGTGTTTACAAAGAACTCTTTTTTAGATGAAAGTGAGGATATCTAATAAATCAAGACAATAATTAATGATCTCAAGAAGCATTTGATATTTTTGGTGAAAGTAGTCGTATGTGAGGGGAGTGGAGTGACATAGCTATGGAAAGAGGTGTTCATCTGTTTGTGGCGAGATTCAGTGAAGTAATATTGCCATATGGATCAAATAACACTTACTGCCAGCTTTAGGTACCTAGGATTATTGACAGGATCATTGAGAATAGATAATACAGTAGTACTGAAACTTAGTAATATTTAGATGCACGCATGGCTACCTCAGCCAAGGTGCACTGAAAGAGATGTTTCATATTGCCTCATTAAATTAATACAGAGGGCAGAGAATGGGATCTGTTGCACGCCTAGTGAGTATTCACAATATTTGTTACTGTTATGTATTTATATGTATTTATTATTAATATTACTTTACTGCAGACCACATGGAGAAATATTGTGAAAGTCCTTTGTGTTTATTATTTTATACAACTATGATTTGCTGTTTTATTATACTGTATTGTTACTTTTTTCCATGTTCAAAACCAGTATGGTTTCTTTAGTGACCACTGTTTGAAGTATAATGTTGTAGGTTTTTTCAGGCAGAGAGCTGAGATTCACCCACTGAGACTCGAGAACACAAATATTAAACCTTATCTTTTGGTTATGTAAATATGTATGCAATTTTAACTTTTTGTCCACTAATTTTACTCAGTTCAAGGAAATTCTTTGTGCATAAGTGCATGCTTGTACACTCCTGCACACTTTAGCATGTATGTGCACACACTGGATATGTGTGTAACATGACTAAAAGTGTTATGGGGTGTACTACAGTGCAACAAAACTGTTACTTCTGTAGCTGCTCTGTTGGTTAAGAGATGAGATACAGGAGGCTTAAGTTGACAAACTACAAGATATACAATACTTGATAGTAGTGACTATTTGTATCATTTGATTTACAATAATAGAGGCAATCACATTTGCTAATGATGCAAGAAACGTACGTACATGAAAATAAGGTAGATATGGTAGAAAATGATACAGAAAGTCAGAAAAGGACAACATCTATTTGTGTGCTATCAATTGAACAAGATAAAAGATTCGATCTTTTTGCTAGAAAATTAAGTTCAGGTTTTGTCAGTTAAAAAGAAGTTAAGGTGGCTTACACTTAAGACAAAACAGAAACATGCCTGGTCATTCTGGAGTGTCAAGGAAACAGAGTTGATAGTGTTACACTCTATTTGAAATTCTAAGCAACTTTATGAAACCTCAAAGCCCTTTATGGGGAGGAAGTTAAGGAAAATTATTGTTGGTGGATGCATTCTCATTTAAGTAGAGTACTTGGTAGTGTTGGTCTCCGAGAATGCTTTAGATGTTGAGGATTTTATGTAGCCAGTGTTAGTGTATTCTTATTTCATGAATTACACATTATTTCATATTATATTGGAGTGATAATTATGTCAAATCCCCTGATATGTAATAAATCTTTAAAAAATTGACACTTTTCAAGTTTTAGAAATCACTTACTTCATTAATATGTCATATTCCACACTTCTCAGGGTCAGTCTTCACTCTGCTAACCTTGTCATTAATGGAGGAGGAATTATGCATCTCAAACCAGACACCAATGGGAACATCTTGCTCTTAGTCAGTTGGTCTGCAGCTTCCAGGCAGTCTGGAAAATAGTACAATTGAGTCAATGGTACAAGTAATGAATGAGGCGAGAGAGTTCACAGCAAGCATCCACCACAGTTATCAGACTTAGCAGTAGACTGAAGACTATGTTCTTGGGAGTTTTTGGTGCCTCACCTTCACTATTTTTAAGAGGCTGTAAAGGAAAAAAGGTTTTCAAGGGAATTTTGATGATTTGATCAATAAAAGTATAGCTGACTGCACTATCAGTGGGAAAAACTCCATGAAAACCTGAAATTCATCAGTGGCCTTTGAAAATGGTCCTGATGAGAGGCTGGAACAGTGGAGACCTAAGGGCCAAAGATCTACTTGTGTAGTGAGCATCAACTAAGAAATCCTATGTTTCTATAGATCTATATTCGATGTAGAAGGAATGTACTTAAATCTATGAGTAGAGTGAAATTTTACCTTATAGACTTTAAAGCTATTAGTGTAACCCAGACACATTTATAGTCCTGCATTCTATACTAAAAAAATTATCTTACTAGCTGAAGCAATATTGTACTTTCTTAGAATGGCTTCGTATAATTGTATGCAACTCTGAATATCAGTAAAAAGAACAAGGCAAGTGAAGGTGGTGAAGTGTGTGCAGAGCCCCGTGAGGCGTGTAGTGTGTGGTGAGGTGCGGTGAATGTGGTGAGGTGGACTGCTGCTGCTGCTGCTCACCTGTCATTATTAACAAACTGGTTGTTCATAATTAACCCCAAACTGTTGAACATTTCTGTAAAATGTTTTAATGGATATGTTTGAAAATGCTTTTATCAAGTAAATTTTTCATTAATGTAATATTTATTAATTAAACCTTCACTTTGATATTCCTTTTATTAAATGGCTGCCCTTAATATGATGAATTTAGAGCAGACAATATCATTCTCCTAAAAAGTTTGCATATCAAGGAAGGAATTTCAAGACTAAGTAAAAGAATGTGATCTGTGCAAAGATTTTGAAGGGGAAAATTTGGTGTGTGTGTGTGTGTGTAAAAAGTCTACTGCAGTCTACTGCAGCCTACTTGTGTTAAGTTTGTCAGTTTGTCAAGGTGTGCACCACAGTAAGCTGATCCTGGAGTAGTGTTTATTGGTGTGTGCTCACCACTCCAGGTGCAGATGTAGTGCAGTGTCAACCACATCTGTGTGCTACTGCAGTGAACTCATTTGTTATTCATATTTGTTGCATTTTGTGGATATCAATTTGACATGTGAAACTGGAAAAAATCTGAGAAGACCTAAAAAGAAATGTGCATTTCTCTTCAAAATTTCTGCATCATATAGAAATATTTAGTGCATAACATAAGCCATACTAATCTTTACTTCATCATTATATATTATCCACTCTTAGAAGACAGTGACTTTGACAAAAGTGTTTGAATTTATATGAGAGCTGAAGAGTTTTCCAGGCCATGATTCCAGTTAACATTTACCATCCATAAGCAGGGCCAGGTAATATTTTTAAGAGATACTCCCTTATTACTTAGGGACTCGTGTAACACTTCCATATATGTATGATGTTAGGAGCAATTTATCCCTTACTGACGTAGTATTCTCGAAACAATACCACTTATGACATTTTAAAACTTGCACCACATGCAGCCACCCAGCAATGTGGAGAGAAGCATTTTATTTGGCTCATTTCTTCTCTACCAGGTTGTATCACTGTCACAAAAACCCTCTTTATTTGTAGTCAGCCGTAGAGGCTTCAACTTCCCATCATATACTTAGAGCTGAGGGGTTGCGGTGCATGCAACGCTTATAAAATGCTCCTGCTGACTTTGCTGCTACTGATGCTGCAAAATTAAACTACTTGCTTTTTCTGACCAGCAGCAGCATTGTGCTACTTAGTTTTGGATTGGCAAGACAGACGAGGATAACATCACGAACTGTACGTTATCACTAAGGCACAATACGAAGTTATTTGTCAGCCTTGACTGTCCTGCCACTGCAAATGCCTCACAAGTAGACGTAGTGTACGATACATGGGTGTACCTGCCCTTAAATGGGAGGTTTATTTGCTAGGGTTGGACACACCATATATGTGATGGAGGCATTTTGATAGAATATGCACAGCTTTTGGGACACGCCAATACCTGTGTTGAGGATTTTCAATGAAGTACGCGATCTTTATCTTTAATCACATATTTTTGTATCCAATCCTTTTGTTGGCACATAAAGACTTGGGTGAATAAACTTATAAACTAAATACGCTCTTTACTCATTCCTCTGAAGTGTGAATTTGTCAATATGCAAAGCTCGTGTAGGTACAAGGTCAATAACAATATACATTCATACTACGACATGGTACCAAAGCAGACATTCACGGTATTTAGCAAGAGAGAGAGAGAGAGAGAGAGAGAGAGAGAGAGAGAGAATTAACCGTAACATACCATAAATGACAAATGACTAACCATACTAGTATTCCCGAACAGTTTTCCTGCATCTGGCGTAGGATTATTTCTTCGGCTAAGTGAGTGTCTACAGGTGTAACCGGCCCAGCAGCTGTTCTAGTACAGCCGCGTGTGGGACGCCACACCTTCCGCCGGCCTTGTGTCAGAGGTTTCGAGAGGAGTCGAAGTAAGCGAGTGAACCCTGAGCAGCCATCTTGTTCCTGCCACGTCATCTCTAGTTACGCTCTCAAAAAATTACGTCCATTGCCTTCAGAAGGCTCTAAAAGAAGTTATCGTAATTTTCTTGATGTAGGTAATTTATGCTGGACGACTCACAGGTAACACACACACACACACACACACACACACACACACACACTCATAATTTGGCTGACCTGTTTCACATGTTTCCACGAGACATAGCTAGCAAAAAGTGTACCTGACTAAAATAATAATTTGTGCTAGTTTATCAGTGCAAGAGATACAGAGCTGAGGACAGCTTTTAAAAAATCGTTATCACTGATTTGTGGAGGCACTTCAATCTTCTTTAGGATTTCCCTGCTTTCTCAATCAGCACCAACCTAGGAACTAACAGGATCACAATTCTGAAACACTTTAGTGCCACACCTCATCTTCATTCAGGAAGCCATGGTTGAAGTTACACGGGTTTTTTAAGGTGATTTTCATGGTTAGAGTGGCAGAATAACAAGATTTCTACACTATTTACAATATAAACACACTTGACACTTGAGGTCGCGGGTAATTATCTGTTGCCTTTGATAAGAGACGGGTAAGAAGAAGGCCACAGTCACTTCTCTCAAAACATGGGACAGGGAGAGGCCCTTTCGTTACCTAATTACATAAGGCGAATTTTGTGAGTAGTAATTTAATGCGTACCCTTTGGCATTAATGACAAAAACACGAGAATGAGGAAGCACGCCTGCATGTGGCCTTCTGAAGTGTGAAAACATGGCGCCTTAAGAATACAGGGCAATGGTTAGAAATAGCAGGAAGAGCAAAGTGTTAGCAATACGGGACAATGATTAGAAATAGTGATGGCGTTTGGGAATATTGAACAAGGAAAGGATGGTTGGCGCCTGCCCATGACTTCACAAGTCTGGCTATGTATACATGTTCAGTGAAAGACTTGCGTCACATCACGAATTATTTGGCTCTCATTTAAACTATATATTTACTACTACTACTACTACTACTACTACTACTACTACTACGAGAGAGAGAGAGAGAGAGAGAGAGAGAGAGAGAGAGAGAGAGAGAGAGAGAGAGACTTTCAATATTTCACGCAGACGTCTTGGTACACTTGAGGGGAAAAAAAGCAAAGTAAAACCGTTTTGTACCCTAAGGAATCGACGAGAGAGCCAAGCGGTGTCGCGTGCGTGTTCACTACACGGACCAAGCAATGCAACGATCTCTACTACTGATGCGTACTACGAGAAATAAGAAGACTAAGAGTGGGGTGCAACATTTTATTACAGTACCTGAAAACGCAATTCACTGTGACATTCGAAACTACTTGGACAGTCTTTCTTGTATCCTACTCACCATCTCAATTTTTTTCACTTCCTTTTTTCTGTTTTTCTTTCATATCCTTTCGAGGGGAAGATGAGAGGACGTCCAGGATTGCGATTAAAAGTTTGTAAAAATGCTGCATATTTTTTTTCAACTAAAGTAACCATTTCGTCTCCACTGCAAGTCTTCCGATGTGATGTCACTCGCCAGTCGCCTTACAAGACCTGAGGAGTGAAAAATGTTGCAATCAGATGACATAAGATTGAAAAAACACTCTAAACACAGTGGAAGTGAGATCGTCAGGTTACATACAAGCCTAGCCGGGACTGTACCTCAAGCGCCTGCTTCTGTGTCTTTGTTTTTCATCACCTCTTCTTTCCGCTTCTCATAGGCTACGGCGGTGGGCATGAGGAGGAAGAGGCCGGTAGCGAGGAAGCCCGTGCTGCCCAGAACACTCACACTGGCAACGTAACTGCCACTCCAGTCCCTTATCATACCTTAGTGAGACAGAGATAATAAGTAACTGCATTTCTTTCTATCTAATGATGTAATACAAGCTGTTTTTAATACTGTATCAAGGTCTTTTTTTCTTCTAAACACGGCAGGTATGGCAAGGCAAGATGCTATGGTGGGAAGAAACTGTTGGGAGAGAGAGAGAGAGAGAGAGAGAGAGAGAGAGAGAGAGAGAGAGAGAGAGAGAGAGAGGGGGGAGGGGGGGGAGCTTCTATAAGAAAAGGACGTAAAAATGTGCGAAATAACGTTCTTCCAAGGATTCTATTCCAAGTAAAGTTAATGTTATATTATAATGTCTACCTAATCCATCTTCAGTCAGCTTCCACAACCCATGCACTGAGGAATGTCGCTTACCAATGAGTGGACCGCTGCAGATCATCCAGAGGCCATTAATGAGGCCAGACACCCCCATCACTGGCACGTACATGTGCAGTCCCATGTACTTCATCATGATCATGTTGTACAGAAACATGCATGATCCAGTGCAGAAACCACACACCGCCAGGGACACCGTGATCCACACCACCTCTTGCAGGAATCCGAACGCTGAAAAGGCAAGGGGGTGGGTATCATGTTATCTTCGTTCCCATCCAAGAGATATTTGACATCTATTTCCATAGCATTGTACAGTATTGCAGTTGTGATGCAGTGTGCTGTTTCATTAATACCAGACCATACATATCATATTTTCTTCAGTGATATACAACAGAAAAAAATTATGATGGAGTGGGTTACCTAGCGTGGAGATAGTTAAGATGAAGGACAGAACGATATAGGCGACGAGTACGTTGAACCAGGCCATGTCTGAAAACGAGGATATCACGATGCGGCTTGCCAGATTGCACAGGTTGGTGACTGACATACACCACGCTGCCGTCTCCACTGTGTGACCCTTGGACTCCATCACGAAGGGCATCAGCAGGGCGAGGTTGAGGAAGATGCCCACGACGAAGGAGCCTCCCAATGCAATGATGGCGACGCGCGGTAGTCTGAGCAGCAGACAGTTCCTGCCCACAGAGCAGATCATCTGGCCAATTAACTTGCAGGGTCCAGGGCGGGGGGTAGCACCTTCCTTGACCTTGCTGACCTCAATGCCATTCTTTCGTACTGGCCTGAACATCATGGCAGAGAGGCTGATGATAAGGCCGAACGCCGCCACGATGAGGGCGGCCATCCTGAAGCCGTACAGTTTCTGAAGGTAAGTGATGGTAGGCGGCCCGATGATGCCTCCGATACACAATCCTGCGGTGGTGAGACCATTTGCCCGACCCAACATCCGCTTGAAGTAATGAGGTATTACTGCGAAGGACGCCAGACACGCCGACCCGCTCCCGAAACCTGCATTAGAGTGACAATAGCTGTTCATCTACGGACATGAAAACCACTGTCTTAATGCTGACGTCTGCGGTGAAAGAACACATGGTTGCAGGAGTTAATGAAGCAATGATTTGTGAAGCCACCCGCCATTTCTTTGTAACCAACAACTAAGAAAAAAGTTACCAAATTTGGACAATTCTAGATTAGTTTCTGGAAGAGAAAACAAAGTTATATTCTGATACAGTTTTATCAGTAAGTGGTGTGTGTGTGTGTGTGTGTGTGTGTGTGTGTGTGTGTGTGTGCGTGTGTGTGTGTGTGTGTGTTGGTACACATATCATATCCAGACAACTATTGGCAATGTTGGCCTGATTTGTATGCACAGTGGAACACACTCATACCTGACAATACTGAGTAGGAGAAGAAAAGGAAAGGAACCGAAGGGGCGAACGCAGAGGCCGCCATGCCAGCAGAACACATCAAGCCTGCCGCTATGCCCACCACCCGCCATCCAAACACCTCGGTCAGGGGCCCCGCCAGCAGGCTGGACACGCTCCAGGCAAAGTTTTCTGTATTGTATATAGCTCCTGTTGTGGTGGAGGTTGCGTTATTCTCGATGAGGAAATCGGCGAACAGTATACCGAAGCAAGGACCCACAAAGGCCACCACTACCTAAAATTGATGGAAATATTGATGAGGTCATGTTAAATAATTATTTGAAGGGAACATCTTGCATAATCTACATTTCAGTCTTCATTTCAAGTACTTATTTATATGATAAGCTTAGGTTTGGCTAAGCATTACCATCGTGGAAAAGGTGCCCAGAACCACCAAGAAGGCCCAGCCACGATCCAAATCATCATGCCCCGGCTCCTTCTTGATATCTTCCTCTGACTTGTCTGGATGTTTAGAAGACTTGAGTCCATTACTTGTTTCTTCCGAACCTGGTTCATTTCCATCCACATGATTCACAGCTTTCTTATGTTCTATTGTGACTTCATAACTTCCTTTCTTTATAGAACAATCACTTTCCTCACTAGGTGTGGGCATGGTGCTGTCAGCGGGCGCAGGTGTACTTAGCACCGCCAGCGAGCCACACTCCTCGTGCCCCTCACCACTCTCCGCCTTGCTGCCCCAATCGTCTCCTTCCTCACCCACAATGCATTTCGACTCCGACAGATCAGAATCAATGGAGTTTTGGTATTTAATGCACTTCAATTTCTCGTCCACCTGCGGGGACGTGACTTGGTCTACCTCAATGAGTGCCGGCATGTTGTTCAGTGTTGAGCTGCCCACTCTAAGACGAGCACCTAGAACGCTGCTCCGTATCACCCAACAGATAAGGGAGTGTCAGTCGCTTTCTCGGCGTAGTTGGCGCTCGCTGGCACTCGGCCCCCTGCCGCCCGTCGCCCGTGCCACTCTAATACGGGGCACTTCAACGAATGAGAGAAGAAATAGGAGCACGCGGCATTTTATGGGCCCAGACGGTGGCGACTTTTGGCACTTGCGTGATGGGCTGAAACATTAAATAATTACAATAGCGCCATTATGTAAGTAACATGAACACATGGACATGACCATTAATTAAACTGAACCGTAACACGAAAACTTTGTCACGAACTCGAACGAACGAAAATGTGAAGGAAAATCCGAAAAATGACAGTACTGCTTGTGTCGCTTGATGGTGAAACTAATTTGATGATGCAGCAACTTTAAGGAGACCTGATCCCGAATGCATTAATGGGAGTGCGTGGCCATGGTGGTTAGGAGGGCGGTGACCTTCAGATCTGAGGAGGGGCGCCCGCGTTGTTGTCGTTAAGCGGCACTCCAATAACATTGTAACTTACGCAATGTCGAGACAAATCTGCAGAGGAATATGTGGCACTCCTTTCCAATCAGTCAGTTAGTATAGGAACACCAATTGGTAGGAAAGACACGGGAACAACAGGAAAAAGATACTGAAGAGGAAAGAGAGATAAAGACGAGTTTGTAGTATCAATAATCTGTCAATCGATCTACAAGTCAATAAAACATGCATCATATTCAAATAATAATCCATTATCTACTCTTGTAAGTGATAAACCCTCTATCTCAACATTTCATATATCCATGTATCTACTCGTATCTATCCTATACACGAGTATCAGTAAGTCGGTCAATCTCCATCTAACTAAGAAGAGTTGCACCGCGTTTCAACCATCATCCCATCTCTCTACTACATCCTTAATCTTTTTTCTCTCCTTGTTTACTTGTGCTAAGGTGGTTGCGCTAGCACGTATTGTAGATGGGGCAAGTATCCTAAGAAGATAGGAAATGCTACTTAACGGTTCCGTATAATCAGAACAATGCACACAGAATCGTGATGAGTGAGTGACACGTGACCTCACAAGCTCCCGCAAAATAAAACAATGATTTGAAGCGTCTAACAAACACACAATCCACCACCACCACCACCAACAACAATAAGAATACTGCTGATTAAAAGAAAATTAATGTATATAGTATATATTATGTACATACTTCCTTAATTTTTTCATTCTTATCTTTTCTTTGGTGTTTAATTTCTTCTTGATGATTCTTGTAATATAATATATTGCTCCTTTCTCAGCCACGATTCTGTATGAGGGCGTGATAATGATTAATAATTCTGGCATTAATTTAGTGAGGAAATGCGACTCACACGATGACACACGCATCATTTCACCTTACCGAGAACTTTCAATGAATCATGATTATAGAAATAGTATACCAACTTTGGGGATTTTTTTCTTTTTTTTTTTAGGTCGTCATAATAATGATTCTGTATTAAGGGAAATCATCTCTACAACAACAACAACAACAACAACAACAACAACAACAACAACAACAACAACAACAACAACAACAACAACAACAACAACAACAACAACAACAACAACAACAACAACAACAACAACAACAACAACAACAACAACAACAACAACTACTACTACTACTACTACTACTACTACTACTACTACTACTACTACTACTACTACTATTACTACTACTACTACTACTACTACTTTAAACAACAGCTGCAATATTCAAGAAAAACAAACAAACAATGTTGTAGAGGAGGATGAGACAGCAAGATGCTACACACAGAAAAAGAAAATAGGCTATCGATAATAAACTCTACATCACGGAGATGCATCAGCCTCGTAAATGTTTGTTGTCGTCGTATTGGCAGCAAAGGCTACGTCAACACGAGACGACTCACTTCATAACTGTAAATAACACGGGAGCTTTTAGGTTTTTTTTTTCATAAGGCTTTCGATCAACCACTTTTTATTATGTAACGGTGGAAGCCGGCCAAGGGCTATAAACTGTGATTAAAAGAAAGGCCCGGCCCACTGAGGTGCCGGTCCCCAAACAGGTTTTAAAGAATTTCTTCCTCCTCCTCTAGTTAAATAACCACTAGGATTACAGACAGCCTTGAAATAAGTAGTAACAATCCAAGGCCCGCATACCCACACAGTAAGGAGATGCAAATGTTCCTGAGCGAGATTTTTTTTTCTTCTGTTAAATAAGAACGCTTTTTTTTTCTCTATTTTTTTTTCTACGCCACTCATTTCCTTACGGCAATGTAGAGCTCGTTGTTATGCCGTAGGAACATGTAAAAGGATGAGAGTCTTTACGTAAGGAGTCAGTAAACGTACCATTCACGTAATAAGGGTTAAAGCCTATTGCTGTTGAGATGCAGGGTTGATCACAAGACGCTACCCAGACAACCATCTGCCCGCCCCACCCCCCAACACACACGCCGCACGCACACACACGCACACACACACACACACACACACACACACACACCACACAACACCGCGAGAGAGATAGAGAGAGAGCGAGAGAGAGAGAGAGAGAGAGAGAGAGAGAGAGAGAGAGAGAGAGAGAGAGTCAGTCCCGTCGCCAATACACATTTAACGGGTAAAGGCGAGCATATGACCCTCGCACAGGGAAAACGAATAATAAAAACGGCAATAAAAAGTAGTCTAAAAATTAAGGAGTCGCTGGCATAAAGTGTGTGTGTGTGTGTGTGCGTGTGTGTGTGTTAAAGGACTAAGCCATGGTCGCAATGTCCCATCTTTACACACACACACACACACACAAATGAGTTGTTAATGTATTTCACTGATATATTCTTAAACTATCTTTGTAAGAACGACATTTCAGCACATTTTTACGTACTCTTCTTATAGGAGCAAAAAAAATTTCTCTCTCTCTCTCTCTCTCTCTCTCTCTCTCTCTCTCTCTCTCTCTCTCTCTCTCTCTCTCTCTAATATTACATCACAGTTACACACGAAGCACAACAAAAGAGAAACACTCCCCCTTTCAACACAATAACAGCTGCACTACACCGTTTGCAATCCATTTATGACCATTCCCGTGAACGTATCTCTCCATCGTCCTTCCCCTCTGCTTGAATCCAGTCCACGCCATGCATCACCAACGCTTCCTCCTTCTGCTCATCCTCTCCTTCCTGGTAAGTGGTGTGTTCCTGTTTTAAGAGGCACTTCAGTACAAACTAGCTCCCTTTGTCCCTTGACACCGTAACGATACGAGATATAAGTCTGAGGTAGAATAACTTAAAAGGCTCTCGTACGGCGAAAAACAAATATACAAGTACTAGATCATTATCAGTTTTAGTAAAGTAATGTGATCTCCTTCTCTGGTCTTTACGTAAGAAGTGTTGCACGTGAGGACAGTTATGTTTACTTTGTGTCACCACTGGGTCACTGGGTGAAAAGAGATGAGGTAAGATGATGTTGAGGCAAAGGATGGGTGAGGCAAAATAATTTACGTAAGGGAAGTAAAGCGAGGCTATGCAACATCAGACTGGGCCTCGGAGAAGTAAATGTAATGAACGGTGGAGGAGGTAGAGAGAATGTATTCTTAAAGTGAGCTCATGTTTGTTTTATGGCAGCACGAGGCAACAGTCTCTCCTCCCGTGACTGCACTAATAATGGTTCCTTGCAGGGTGACACCTTGGCTAATATCGCGGACTTGATTGCGGACTGCACGGATTTCCGGCGATGCCAGTGTGCCCGGGGCGTCACGGGAGGGAGGCCGGCCTTGGCACTAATCACCAACACCAAGACTACCAGGAAGTGCATTGGTGTGCTTATTAACGACCGTTACGTGATATCCACTAGTGAGTGTTCAGCAGGACTAGACCATAAAGACGTCAACCCAGAACTGGCCGTCACCTTTGAAAATTCAAACGAGGAATTTGATGTCAGCCAGATCTTCATCCACCATAACCAAGCGGGGGAAATTCTGCCGCAGCTGTTCGACATAATGCTGGTCCGCCTCACCATTCAGGTCGACATGCAGAAGTACGTTCCCATCTGCCTCCCTCATGCCTCTCTCTTGGTGTTCAGCGGCACCCCGGCCTGGATCATGACGGTCGGGTACAGGCCTCTCAGTGTCAAGATCCAAACCGGCAGTTGCTCCTTCGTACGCCAAATTGCTGGTCAGGTGCGGACCATTCAAGTACGCCCCGGCATGTTTCTGTGCGTTGGCGATGTTAAGACCGCCTTCTGCTACACGCACCCGGGGTATCTATTAATCATGATGGTCCACGGGTGGTACATGTTGCTGGGTATCTCCTCCTCTAGCTATATATTTCCCATGTGCAAATATTCTCAGGGACTCTTCTCCGAGGTGCAGCTGTACCGTGCGTGGATCAGGAATATCACCGAGGACTCTTCCAACTGCCAGTTTGTGTATTAACTTAAAATCAGGTACTGCCCATACTCGGAAACACCAGCATTGCACCTTTACTATTTCAAAAGGCTCTTGTTTAAGTGACACAAGTTTTCAAGAGTGTTTTTTATGATTCTTATGATAAATGAACAAGGTTACTATATAATTGACAGGAACCCGACTCGTACTCTCTGTGGCCTTGGAAAATAGTAGTGGTGAGAGAGCGGAATGTTTCTGAATACGTAATCAACACGGTAACTCCTAAACCCACTTTTCACACTAATGGAATCGTTATTATCCCATTCTCAGCTCTCTCAATTTGCTTATTAATTCATTTTTTTTAAGAACAGTAACATAATGTAAGAGAAATTTGTTTTGGACCGAAATTAGCAAAATATCAAGTGCCTCTCAATTATTTCCTTTATGCAAGGCTTCAATTCTCGCAGCCCTGAACACTCAGCGCCCATCTCCACCCACTCCTCTCTGTTGAGCGTCACATCTACAAGACTTATACTTTGGCAGGATATTTTCAAACCACAGGTATCTAGAATTAATAACCTTCCTAAATTCAGCTTGCAATATTACAGTTATTTAGATGGTAACTGCATGCAAGAACGTTGGTGTATCTAAATGTGATAAACGGGAATTTTTTTTTTATGATGTTGCACTTGGATGAAATAAATGAATGAATACAGTAAAGCCTTTTGTATAAACTTGACGTATTAGGAAAAAAAAATAAATAAAAAACTAACAGGCGTGCAAAGAAAATATAAAAATAATAATGACACAAAAAGGAATAAACAAGAAGAACGAAAAAAAAGAAGAAATATTCAGACTGAGGAATGAAAAGAATATGATGTAAGAAAGCTACACGAAGGGGGAAAGAAAAGAAAGAAAAAAACTCCCAATAATCCTATTTCACACGAAGGCAAAATAAAAACAAAGGGAGAGAGAGAGAGAGAGAGAAAGAAAGAAAGAGGGTACAGAGATTAAATGTTTGAACAGGAGGCAGCAACGAATCAAAACATCGAAGAAAGTGTTGACGCGGAGACGAGAGGCAAGAGGCAAGCTTCGTTTTCTGTTGTCTTTGGTCAGCAACTAGAGGAGGTGC
>CM035201.1:4463464-4470964 GCA_020233015.1 Callinectes sapidus | reverse complement strand
AAATAAATAACAAATAAAAAACACAATGCCGTTATGCTTTTTAGGACAATACTGAGCACATAAAACCATTACTTGAGTGATTAATGCTAAAGATAGTTTAAAATAATGAATTAAAATGTCTTCAAACATACATCCCGTTGAAAAAAGTACTCAAGTCCACCAATCTGATTCATCAGATTGGTGGACTTAAGTAAAAATAGAAAGTACCTTTAGAAATAATACATAAGGAGTAAGAGTAAGCGAAGGGACACGAAACAAACATGATAACTTCACATAATAGATGAGATGGAGTAATAGATAGAGAAGGAGTAAGAGTAAGCGACAAAATGACCTCACATAATGAATAGATGAGGAGTAACAGATAGAGAAGGAGTAAGAGTAGGCGGAGGGACAGGAAGTACACAAAATGATGACGTCACATCAACCACATCAGCACCAGCAGCACCACAATAAGCACCAACCTTCCATCCACAGTGAAGAAACAGCATCCACGAGTCACCAGGCAGCGGTGAACCAGCATGTGGTGGAGGAAGAGGGAGGAGGAGTGAAGGAGGAGGCAAATGGCGGCTGTCCTTCCCTCCCTCCTCCTCTCCTTCACCCTCTTCCTTCACTCACTCTCTCTCCCTCCTTCACTCTCCACACACACCAAGGAAAGCACTGTATTCCGTCCACCTTCCCTCCTAAAGCACACGCTAAGAAATGCGGCGATATTCCGTGATAATTGAGAGAAATATTGACTTGGATGACAACTCTCACAGTGGAAATGGAAGGAAAGCTTACCATTGGCTCGCGCTCTCACCCTCCGCCTCTCCCATTGGTCCCTGCCCGTTTCTCGTTTTTGCCAAGGGTTGGGGGTCCCTCGCCGTTTTCTATGGTGGTTTTGATGGGGGTCTATTTCATCTTACAATATATAGATTTTTGTTTCCTTTATTTCCGTTTCTTTGGGGGGATTTCCGCTATTATGTTTTTCCCAAAGGTGAGGTTATGTTCCCTCGCAGTTTTCTATGGTGGTTTTAATGGGTTCTATTTTATTTTGTGAAATATGGATATGGCTATTTATTTTCGTTTTGAGGGGAGTTCCTATTCCTGTTTTTTTTTTTTTTTTTTTTTTTTTCCAAAGTTGAGGTTATTTTCCCTCCCATTTTCTATGCTTGTTTTAACTTAGGTATGTTTCATTTTGTGGGATAAGAATGTGGTTTATTTGTTTTTCTATGTTTGTTTGTGTTTTCTTTGTGTTTGTTGTGTTTGTTTGGGCTTTTGACAGTTGCAATTGTACGGGAATATTAAATCACGCGAATATCTCTCCGTATCGTCTTGTTACAGTCTGAGAGAGAGAGAGAGAGAGAGAGAGAGAGAGAGAGAGAGAGAGAGAGAGAGAGACTGAAAAATAAATAAATAAAAAGATAGGAAAGTGATAAACAAACTGACAAAGAGTGTGTGTGTGTGTATTTTGCGCGTTAGGCCCCTTTCACACTAGTTACCTTCCATGCTTTCACACTGGCAGGACACCGGTGTCTGCCACCGATCAAATTTATGCCCGGACACTAGTTTCTCATGAACTCTCATGAACCTGCCGCTCCTTGTCAGTCGGAAGAATGGCTAAAAAGAAACGGAAGAGGCGCTCTGCAGAAAGGAAAGTGCATGTGCATCCTATATTATCCTCAAGGATGTACACAAGAGTGCATCATACACTTTTCCCTGATTTGTGTGCAGACGAAAAGAAGTATTTCAACTATTTTCGCATGAGCAAGCCGTCATTTGAAGACCTTCTTACCTACGTCAGGAAAGACATCATCACAGGGACTACAAAAAAGTTGAGAGAATGTATTTCACCACACGAGAAACTGACAGTCACTGAGCATGACAGGCTGGCCAGTGAGCGGCGGTGGCGGACACTGGTGGCGTAGTGTGAAAGCTTCCATTCAAAACAATGCTCTACAGTGAGTGGCGGACACTACTAGTTGCGGAAGTGAGATACCGAAATGTTAGTGTCCCGGAAGTTGCCTGGTCGACTCACTGCAGTGGCCTAGTGTGAAAGCGTGCATTGGAAAGCATGGAAAGCAACACTAGTGTCCTAGTGTGAAAGGGCCCTGACAGTAGCCGGCACAAACCAACCCTTCCAGATATTTCCAGTCCTGTCACACTCCAGACACATTACATCTTGCTGAGAGCCGCACAAACACAAACTGTATCCATCAATCTCACACCAATATAAACACAGGTAATAATATTAACACTTACAGCAAATCGTCACGGGGAAATCCACTCTCGACATGAGCTGCTCACCTCTTCCCTCAGTATTATGGTTCCCGCCTTTTCCTAAGTCAAGTGATGACGTCGTGGCCTGTCATTGGTTAGAGGCTGAAAAGAGCGTGACGTCACGAACAGAGCATGCGCACTGTCCTGCCTGCCTGCCAACACCCACCCACACACATACACACACACACTCTTAATCAAGAAATAACGAATGAAAGAAAAAGGAGGAAATGGAAGTAGAAAGAAGGAATGACAAAAGGAAAATGACGCAAGTAACACAAGGACCTACTGTCTCTGAGGGAAGCGAGCTCACCCACCCACACACACACACACACACACACACACCAGCAGGCGACCCAGGTGAATAACCAGTCATTCCTGGCATCACTGACACTGTACTCTCCCTTTCCGTGACTCCTTTCCTTGTGTCTCCGTGCTGTGTGTGCGCCGGCCATGAGAGAAGGTCTGTGGCGTGAACTATGACTTGACTACCACTTGACTATTCAAGAAGGAGGTTTCAAGATATTTGTCCCTATCTCTCGGCTAATTCTTTCGATCCTATGCGGGGACTGGCAAATAAGCGGTCTCTTTTTTTATTATTTTAGTTACCCTTGACCATTTTCTTCTACTTACATAAAAAAAAGAAAACACGAATGGGGAGGGATGTGGGGAGTGAAAGAGAGGAGAACAGAGGTGCTACTTTCATCAGTCCCTCTCTCTCTCTCTCTCTCTCTCTCTCTCTCTCTCTCTCTCTCTCTCTCTCTCTCTCTCTCTCTCTCTCTCTCGACAACTGTACACTATATCATGCTACAACTGAAAGAAATCGATGAGAACATTCTTCTTTCTTCGTGTTATTCCTAGATACTTTTTCTTTCTTCTTTCTTCTTATATTCAGAAAGGTAAAATTTGAGTGTCGATGATTTATTGACATTTGTACAACATTTCTTGATACTACTCGAAAGGAACTCATGAAAACACTCTTCCTTCTTCACGTCATTCATGCATATTTTCTTTCTTTCTTCCTTTCATACTCAGAAATCTATCCTACCGTATTTCCCTTTTTTTTTTTTCGTTTACTTTCAATTTATCTTAGTATATTTCCCTTTCTTTCTTCCTTTCATCTTACTATACTTCTTTTTCTTATTTTACACTCAAAGATTTAATTTACCTTAGGAAATGTCCCTTTCACTCTTCTTTTCACCGTATCATATTTCTCTTTTTCCTATTCATTTCACATTCAACTTACTTTAACGTACAACCCTTTCTCTCTCTCTCGCTTTTACATTTAGAAACTAACATTACCGTACATTTCTATTTTCTTATTTCACACTCATGAACTCACCTTACCATATTTCCCTTTTCTTTCTTCCTATTTACATTCGCAAAGTTACCTGCGTCGTTTCCTTTAATTACTGGGAAGGTGAGAGCGAGTGAGTGTTTCCTGCGGCGCTCAGTTTATGTTGCGTCCATCACCTGCTTTACGACTCAGGAACAGCCGCGTGTGCTGTACAGGTGCCCTCCCTCTGGCCTTACCTGGGCACCTGATACTCTCTCGGGTGTGGTGTGTGATGGGTGACAGACAGACAGACAGACAGATGGAGAGACAGACAGACAGACAGACAGGGGGAAAATTATCCGGGTCAGACAACAATATTTACTTTCAGATGTTGCATTTCCGTGTTTTAATGCTTTGTGTTTATCTTATTGACTTATTTACTGGGTGTGAGTGAATATTGTAGTTTCCGAAGTGTTTGGTGTAATTTTAAGGATCGTTCAAGAAATTTTGCTACAAAGGAACATGCAAAAAAATAAGGAAATGATGCAAGAGGTGACAAAGAAGCATGTTTCAGTATCGTTTATTTTAAGTAATACTCCTCATCCACTGTCTTTTTAACAAGTAAGGAAACACTGAAGTCCCTGGCTGGGTGACAAAACAGGCTCCTCAAGGCAGGGATGTAACAGTTGAATGCAGCTTTCTGAAGGAGCTATACACTATTCAATAAAGCCAAGTGCTGTTCCATAAAGGTGTTCCATAAAGGTGTTCCATAAAGGTGTTCCATAACGTGTTCTTAAAAGACGTTTCACAAATTATTCATAAACTGTTCCATAAGGTTTCATAAAGGTTTTTCATAAAGTGTCCATAATATGTTCTTCAAGTGGTATTTGACAAAGTACCACCTAGCCCATCACACGTGCGGGCGGGGGGGCGGGGGGCGGGCAAGCGGGGGGTGGGTAGGGACATGCTGCGCCATCACCTCGCGTAATAAAGCTCTCGTAACCCTGGCCGGTGTCATATGACTTGTTGTTGCGGCGCCATAACTCACGCCATTCCCACCATAAAGAATGGGAGGCGCGCTAATGCTCCCCGCGGCACGCACTCCTAACCGGTAATGTGGCCGCCGCAGCACACGCCACCCTGGGAACTGCCACTCACCACCGCTATGACTTCATTACCAAAGCCTCGCTGGAAATAAAGAATGTGGAAATAAATAAGTGGGGAAAAAAATAAATGAATGTATAAATTAAGTGGTGAATACAAAATAAAATAGATAGAAATAAGGAATGTGTAAACAAATATAAATAAAGTAAATGAATGTATAAATTAAGTGGTGAATACAAAATAACATAGACAGAAATAAGGAACGTGTAGATAGATATAAACAAAGTGATACATGAATGAAGAAAATAAATGAATGTATAAATCAGTTGATGAATAGAGAATAAATAACGTAAATAATAATGATACTGATAGTGAGTTCATTACCAACGGCTCGCTAGAAATAAGAAAAAATGTGTAAATAAATATAAGCAGATTAATAGATAAGTGAAGAAAATCTATTAATATACAAATCAAATCATGAATAAAAAAACAATAACATGTAGAAATGATGAATGCAGAGATAGATATACAGATAAGTATAGAAAAATAAACGAATATATACAAATCAGTTAATAAACAAAAAAACTAAATAACAAAGAATAATAGCAATAATACTAGTGAGTTCATTACGAAAGGCTCGGTAGAAATCATTAATACATATATAAATACACAAATAAACGGATGGAAACATAAAATCATATATAAATCAGTTGATAAAAGATAAAATAACATAAACAATAATGATAACAGTAGTATCATTTATTATCATATGAATAGGGATTAACAAATATACTTTTTTTCGTGGGATTTGTTCTGTTTTCCATAATTAATCAACAAAGCATTGCACTACACACCTGATTATTAAGTCATAGCCTCGAGATTACGCATTTGACAAGCATCTATTGACTCTCATAACTGTATCGTGTCTGTTGTGCATAAAAGAATGAAGGAAAAAATGGCACCTGAAAATATGACACAGAAATAAATGGCAGAGAAAAAAAAGTGACACAGAAAATTATTAACCTAAACTAACCTAACTTATACTGAAAAATGTGCCATAATTTCCTGTACCATTTTTTTCCTGTCCCATTTTTTCCTGCTACCATTTATTCCTGTGCCATGGAAGAATGCTTACACTTAACCCCTTCACTAATGGGACGCATTTCCATATTTATTCTAATTATAATTTCTCGATTTTATACAGCTTCAGAAACTCATGTGGTGATTAGAATACCACAGACTCTGGCCATTAACCTTCTGATCTCCAAAGACCCTTCCTAACACCAATTAAATCGTTTAGTCACACCCAAAACTCGTGATAAAAATGTGTTGCAGTAATAAAGTGGTTAAATGAACAAATATGGAAAAGAAAAACACTTAGATAATTTGCAGTACGATCCAAAAACCCTATAAAAACGCAGAATTATAAAGAAACGAGGAGTCAGTAATCAATAAGAAACAAATCACTCTTAAATCAATCAAAAAGCAAGAATGAGACAGCCGATACAACCGACCAACCAATGGCAGCGTTACTAACCCCTCCAAAACAAGTCGGCAACACGAACTGACCAATCAGAAAGCGAGGGAAACAACCAATCAACCAATGGGGAAAGTAACTGAGCACCCGTTTTCTAAGGCGGCTAAACAATTAAGCCCCTCTCCGTTTTCTGATCGATTATAGGACAGACTGCGCTAAACAAAGACAGCGAGGAACAAGCTCATATCAGATGGCGGGGTAAGAGAGAGAGAGAGAGAGAGAGAGAGAGAGAGAGAGAGAGAGAGAGAGAGAGGGGGTTGGGGGAGGACACAGGCGGTGAGAAGAAGTAATATGAGTGGCAAGGAACATTATGATGGTTGCAAGAATGTTAGAGGAATATTAATCTCTTACCTGACTGACTCTCTCTCTCTCTCTCTCTCCCTCTCTCTCTCTCTCTCTCTCTCTCTCTCTCTCTCTCTCTGAAAGTTAATAAAATGTCAGAAATAGATAAAATAATGAATTGAATGGGCAGGAGAAGGTTGATAGATATAAACAAGCAAATATAAACAGATAAATAAATAGATAGATAGATAGATAGATAGATAGATAGATGGTGAATGCTAGAAATCATTTAAATCACATTTTTTATATATCTAGAAGCACTGATAACAAAAACATACAGACAGAAATAGACAGATAGACAGACAGACAGACAGACAGACAGACAGACAGATAGACAGACAGACAGGTATACCAAAACACACAAACACAGAAAAATAAAAAGAATAAAGGCAATAAATAGTAAATAATAATAATAATAATAATAATAATAATAATAATAATAATAATAATAATAATAATAATAATAATAATAATAATAATAATAATAACAAATAAAAGAATAATAAATAACACAAGCAAAATATTAAGAAACTAATATTACTGTGTTTGTTGTTTGCTTTGTTATGACTTATTCACTTACTCAGTTCACTCAAATCGTTCGCGTGACAGGTTCAGAAAGGTTAACGACACACACACACACACACACACACACACACACACACACACACACACACCTAAGCTTCTTACACACACTTGTCTTACACTCCACAGCCAAACAGCAAATCACGCACTCAAAAATATAAAATGCCAACATTCACTACACGCAAATAGAGATAAAAGGGACAAGAGGGAGAGGGAGAGAGAGGGAGAGGGAGAGGGAGAGGGGGGGGGGGGGGGGAAAGGAACGTACGTAGCTAAAACATTTTTACTGAAGAGAGAATGTTATTTTGAAATAGCACATCTCCTTCAGTGTAGGAAATATTTATAGTTCGGTTCAGAGAGAGAGAGAGAGAGAGAGAGAGAGAGAGAGAGAGAGAGAGAGAGA
>CM035201.1:4455110-4459849 GCA_020233015.1 Callinectes sapidus | reverse complement strand
CTCTCTCTCTCTCTCTCTCTCTCTCTCTCTCTCTCTCTCTCTCTCTCTCTCTCTCTCTCTCTCTCTCTCTCTCTCTCTCTCTCTCTCTGTCAAATGCAAACTAACGACACCACCAATAAAAGAAGAGAAAAAAAAGACGAACACAAGCTCAACGAGAGAGATAAAATAAAAATAAAATAAATAAACGAAATAAAAAACAAAACACTCGATGCTTCACTCCCTTGATTCGAACCGCTAAGTGAAGCAGTGTCGAGTTTCAGGAAGCATTTGTGTCGAAGCTTCATTGGAAAGTGGACGTACTTGATTCGCTACTCATTATTTCACCCCCCTGAAGCCAAGCCCCCCCTCCACCCCCCTCCACCCACGAAGCCTCTCTCCCTCCCTCCCTCCCTCCCTCCCTTCCACGGTAATATAACAGCGCCCCGAACCTGCCAAACGCCCTGGGGAGGAATTATTATATAGAAATAGTATACGCAGCCCTCTTCTCTCCCTTTCCTCTCTCTCTCTCACTTTTGGGAGAGGAGGGGGATGAGTTCGTGGAGAGGAAAGTGTTGAGGGAGAGTAGGGAGAGAGGGAGAGAGGGAGAGGGAGGGAGGGTGAGAGCTGTGTTGCTGGGAGAGGAGAGAAAGAATAGGGATTGAGCTGAGAGGAACGAAAAGAGAAGGGAGGGAAGGGAAAAGGAAAGGAAGAGATTGAAAAGGGGGGAAGGTTGAAGTAGAAGGATGCTAAATGGAAACACGAAAGAACGAACAGGAATAGGGAGAGAAAAATAGCGATAACAGTGAAGGGAAAGTAAACAGGAGATGACAATGTGGTAACTTATCATTACGTACGTGAAGGTACCAACGCACACACACACACACACACACACACACACACACACACACAGTTGTTTACCTAATATAAGAAACCAATCAACTTTAACACGAAAAGAAATCAAGTTAGAGAAATAGATATAAAAACAAACAAGCATCTATTTCTTCCCTCCACTCATGAACACTATGAGAGATGCCAAGTAGTCCCAGATGACATGAGAAGAAACTAGTTATTCTGAGGCAGTGGGTGAGTGTACGTGTGTCTTGTATAGCGGTGGACATTACCAAACATACGATTATTAAAGAGTGTTTACTTACTGACGATGGGAAACAGAGAGCCTTAATCAGAAACACTTTGCTCTCTCACCACGACTGTTTTCCAAGGACACACACAGACAGAGAAATGATAAGCGGTGTTTTCAAGTGTGCTTTCCTGATAATAATGTAGAAATCTTGTCACTTTACTTATAGAACCGTGAGACCTACCGTTAAAAACACGTCTAAATTTATATAGAACCTTTTGAAATAGTGAAAGCGAGGCACAGAAGTGTTTGAGAAGACCACACACACACACACACACACACACACACACACACACACACAAAGTCAGCCTCCTCACGACCTGTTTTTGAGGGAAAGGCGCCATCACATAAGGCCGTCAAGAACAACACTCCAGCCTGTAAATCCCCCGCCAATGTTTACAACCACAGTGACGTGACCAGCGGCGGTGGCAGCCTCCGATGTCCCCGCCGCCGCCGCCGCCGCCCATCCAGTTAAGCCTTTGTCCAACACCTGGCCAGCACCGCGTCAACAAAAGGCGGCGACGGGAAATAGCGCAGGTGAAGGAATATAAGTTGCAATGTTGTCCTTCTTGAATATAAGGGATAGTTTTTGGTGGTGCACGTGTGGAAATTGTAAAGGTTTGGTGTGGAATGTTTTGATTTATTAACTTACAGGTGGAATTAGATATATATAACGGAAAATAATTGTAGGGGAAGGAATATAAGTTGTAATGTTGTCCTTCTTGAATATAAGGGATAGTTGTTGGTGGTGCACGTGTGGAAATTGTAAAGGTTTGGTGTGGAATGTTTTGATTTATTAACTTACAGGTGGAATTAGATATATATAACGGAAAATAATTGTAGGGGAAGGAATATAAGTTGTAATGTTGTCCTTCTTGAATATAAGGGATAGTTGTTGGTGGTGCACGTGTGGAAATTGTAAAGGTTTGGTGTGGAATGTTTTGATTTATTAACTTACAGGTGGAATTAGGTATATATAACGGGAAATAATTGTAGGGGAAGGAATATAAGTTGTAATGTTGTCCTTCTTGAATATAAGGGATAGTTTTTGGTGGTGCACGTGTGGAAATTGTAAAGGTTTGGTGTGGAATGTTTTGATTTATTAACTTACAGGTGGAATTATGTATATATAACGGGAAATAATTGCAGGGGAAGGAATATAAGTTGTAATGTTGTCCTTCTTGAATATAAGGGATAGTTTTTGGTGGTGAAGATGTGAAGGAATTCGATATTGTAAAGGTTTGGTTTGGAATGTTTTGATTCGTTAACTTAGAGGTAGAATTATATATTTATCGGAAAAAAAGTGTTGAGTTTAGTTATGTTACGTTTGGTTTGATGATGAAATGAGTGAACATAAGTAGGGATAGAATTGAATATACAAAAAAAAAAAAAAAAAAAAAAAAAAGAGAGGAAAAGAAAAAAAAAGAAAAATGCTGCGTTTGGTTAAGTTAGATTATACATTGAATCTTGAGTAATGATGAGTTGGTGAAATAGAATAACAGGTGAGGTTGCAGTGTTTTGATTATTGAATATGGATGAAAAATGTGTCAGAGATGGAAGGTTGATAGATAAATCACAACAAAAGGTGCGAGGAGGGAAGGGAAGGGCACAGGCTGAAAAAGATATAGTTTATGTTGCAATGCTTTGATTCCTGAATAAGGAGAAAATGATGAGAAAGAAACAGTGAGAGAACAATTAGTAACTTAAGGAGAGAAATTACAGGAAGTTATATTATAGGAGGGGATGAAAGTAGAGCAGCTGAAAGATAATTGAGTGACTTTATACAGGAATTATGGAGTAAATGGCAAGAAAAATGAAAGGGTAAGAAGGGGGGGGGGCGTTGATGGAAAACAGAAAGGGAATGGTAGGAATTAATCATTGAGTCAGTGAAAAAGAGAGTGGCGAAGTTGTATGATAAATAGATTAGTGATACAAAATGAGAAATAAAACTGGAAAGGAAAACAAGATAGAGATTAAATGAAGGAAAAAAAGAGAGAGAGAGAGAAAGAGGAGAAAGACGAAACAAAGAGAGAATCAAGGATAAATTAGTGAGTTATAAGATAAATTAGAATGAAAGAAAATATAAGAAAGAAATCAACAGAGAAATAAAATGATAAATGGAAGAGAGGAAGAAAAACGAGGGAAAAAGAAAAAGCAAATACATACGAAATAGAGAAAACGAAGAATAAATCAGAGAGAAATGTGAGGAATCAGAAAGAGGAAATAGAGATGAACATGAGAGAAAAAAATAACGAAATAGGAGAGGGAAGAGGAAGAGGAGAAAGAAAGAAGAGAGAAATGAGATAGAGGGTGATAAATGAATTAGCGAATTAGAGAAGGAATTACAATGATAGAAAATGAGAGGAAGATGTAAAAGAGAATAACAATAAAGAGAGAGAAGAGAGAGGGAGAGAGAGCTAGAGAGAGAGAGAGAGAGAGAGAGAGAGAGAGAGAGAGAGAGAGAGAGAGAGTCAGTCCCGTCGCCAATACACATTTAACGGGTAAAGGCGAGCATATGACCCTCGCACAGGGAAAACGAATAATAAAAACGGCAATAAAAAGTAGTCTAAAAATTAAGGAGTCGCTGGCATAAAGTGTGTGTGTGTGTGTGTGCGTGTGTGTGTGTTAAAGGACTAAGCCATGGTCGCAATGTCCCATCTTTACACACACACACACACACACAAATGAGTTGTTAATGTATTTCACTGATATATTCTTAAACTATCTTTGTAAGAACGACATTTCAGCACATTTTTACGTACTCTTCTTATAGGAGCAAAAAAAATCTCTCTCTCTCTCTCTCTCTCTCTCTCTCTCTCTCTCTCTCTCTCTCTCTCTCTCTCTCTCTCTCTAATATTACATCACAGTTACACACGAAGCACAACAAAAGAGAAACACTCCCCCTTTCAACACAATAACAGCTGCACTACACCGTTTGCAATCCATTTATGACCATTCCCGTGAACGTATCTCTCCATCGTCCTTCCCCTCTGCTTGAATCCAGTCCACGCCATGCATCACCAACGCTTCCTCCTTCTGCTCATCCTCTCCTTCCTGGTAAGTGGTGTGTTCCTGTTTTAAGAGGCACTTCAGTACAAACTAGCTCCCTTTGTCCCTTGACACCGTAACGATACGAGATATAAGTCTGAGGTAGAATAACTTAAAAGGCTCTCGTACGGCGAAAAACAAATATACAAGTACTAGATCATTATCAGTTTTAGTAAAGTAATGTGATCTCCTTCTCTGGTCTTTACGTAAGAAGTGTTGCACGTGAGGACAGTTATGTTTACTTTGTGTCACCACTGGGTCACTGGGTGAAAAGAGATGAGGTAAGATGATGTTGAGGCAAAGGATGGGTGAGGCAAAATAATTTACGTAAGGGAAGTAAAGCGAGGCTATGCAACATCAGACTGGGCCTCGGAGAAGTAAATGTAATGAACGGTGGAGGAGGTAGAGAGAATTTATTCTTAAAGTGAGCTCATGTTTGTTTTATGGCAGCACGAGGCAACAGTCTCTCCTCCCGTGACTGCACTAATAATGGTTCCTTGCAGGGTGACACCTTGGCTAATATCGCGGACTTGATTGCGGACTGCACGGATTTCCGGCGATGCCAGTGTGCCCG
>CM035201.1:4422610-4450110 GCA_020233015.1 Callinectes sapidus | reverse complement strand
TATGATGAGATTTCACCATACAAACACGAAGCAAAAAGTGTAAATATCTAAAAGTACAAAATACAAGCTGCTTAAGAAAACCTACTTCAATAAATCACATCAACCTTCACAATGCGCAGGTCTCAGAACATTCCGACAAAAAAATGCATAACTATACAATTCCTTATCAAAGTACAAAAACACTCCTAATTCTTTCATCTCTGAAGCTTCCTACTGTAATCAGAATGTCCCCCTTACTAAACCCTACTGCATAATAATCTTTATTTCCTTACCTTTACTCAGATCCTTATCATCTCTGCTTGCACTGGGAATGGATTTTCATATCACCCACAAATGTGTACGTACTTTGTCACATCTTGCCTCTCCACCATCAACTCCTCCGCTTCGCTAATGGATGTGCAAACTTGTGTAATCTTTTATTGGTGTATATTCTGTTTTCAGTCTCATTTGAACCTGTAATAATATTATTTCCATCCTACCTATGAGTACAGTTGTCCCACATCTGACCCTGCTGCTGTCCATGTTGACTTAAACTATACCAGCACTCAGCACCTTGATATTACAACACTTGTTATCTATCACCATTATAAAGGAATCCCGTGTATAAGGCAGTGTCTTACTTTATCATGAAATTCACTAACATGCTATGAACACAGCCTGAAACACCAACACATTTGCTACTGGCACATGTAAAGCAGTGGCTTATTACATCCTTAAATATATTTGATGAAAGAAAGAAAAAATAATCAATGATCAGCCAAACACTTCTACAAAAGATTATGATACAGTACTCCTCACATCAATATACCTAAAACATTTTTCCCAAGAAAAGTACTAATTTTAAGCAGATCCAGTAATTTTCAGCACATCTAGAGTATTCTTTCTCGTATTAGCATTGCTTTGCACTAAATTATGCAGTACAAAGCTTGTATTATCTCATGCAACTTCTATCTCTCTTTTCCTATAACGTTATAATAGATTCTAACAGCTACATCTTTAAGATGCTATACATACTTCATATGAATCTTTTTTTCACAAATTTGAATGCTACTAAGAAAAACCTTACTCTAAAATGACGATATTAAGTAGAAAACTACCAAGGTTTTGCAGTCTTCTTTCTAAAGCTTCACAAAATAAAGCTCCTTATAAACATTTCACTTGCTATGAACATATTCCAGACGCAAAATTAAAGATTGTTAAACAAAACTTGGTTTGCTGAACTCCGGGTACTTGGACAACAAGCTCAAGCAACAACCCTTAACCTTCATCTTGAAGAATGGGTCCTGTGATGAACATCAATCATTTATCTTGAGAGAATAATTTTTTTCTAAATTAGGCACTAGCAAGAAGATCCAAGGGAAACGTTGTCAGCTAGCAAGTTCAATATGGTAGAGGTTACAATATTGGATAGTATGAGATGTTACATTGTGACACTGGGAGGACAAGGTTTCAGAAGGAATTGAGGTGATGAAAAGCTTCAGACAATGCAATGTTTAGAATGGATATACAAGTAGAATCTTCCCCTGGGAACAGTATTTTATACACAGATGTCTTTGTATGAAGTATATGGGATGAAAAATTTTTATAGGCCAGTACAATTATGTTGATGTTGAGAATAGTTATGTGGAGTATCACCATCACAGATTAAAAATTGTGATGTATCATTGCAGTGGAACCTTGGAAGTTGAAGATTTATGCCAGAATCTATCATAAATCTGATATGTGTACAGCAATACAAATTTCTATAAAGAAGGACTAAGATTTAGTAAACACAGCTCAGGAGCAGATCTCCCTTTATAGAAGAAATACCAATTGTCAGGTTGTGAATAAAATGGCAGTTCAGAACATCCTTACTCAAAAACCTTTGAAAGAGATGAAAAATTAAAGGTATAAAACAGCTCGATGCATTCCACCATCTTAAAATGTGAGCACAGTAACAATTTCTTTTGGTTTGAGCATTGCCTTTTGTACTCCCAGAGTCAAGTTTATAAAATGCTGGTCTCAATGAATTTGTATCACCTGGAAGCTTGTGTTCCTTAGCATAACTTTATCAAGAGCTCACTTTGTTTCCTGATGGAAATTGTTACTAGAGTTGGTATTAAGCAAACCCCACCCCATCTCAAAAAACAACCAGTGTTACTCTTTAAAAATGAATAACAAAACAATTGAATATTGATAAGGTCAACACACATATGTAAATAGCTCTCTACTTCATGAATCAGCTTTCCTACCTAATTTTCTAACAAGCAAAACCTGTGATCTTTTCTCATAGCAGCTGTGATTGGCTAGAGTGGCCTGGACACCAGACTTAGGCCTGCCTTGCTCTCCCTCTCCACACCTTCATGCCCTTCCCTCTCCCCATCCACCATGCTTCTCAATTCCTTTATCGGGTTTCATTAGGCAGGATGCCATCCTAACTTGTAAATTATGCAAAAAATATTCAATCCCGACTTGTTCATTTCTAGTACAGCACATCAACACTAGGACTTTTCAAACCATACTAACAGGTATCAACAGAACCTGTACTATTTTTATAGTGTTTCTTGTTGAAATAATACTTTAAACCTTTTGTTTCACTCCAGATTAGCTTTTAATTCTTTATTTAAATGGATACACACAAAATATGAATAAAAACAAATATATCCATCTCCCTAAAAAAACACAATCCCTAAAAACCCAGTAATTTAAAAAATAAGCCCTGGGTTCTCCCAACTTATGGTGTTACTGCTTACAATAAGTACTGCAGCACAGCGGGAAGCACCAATAAGGGCAGGACAATGCTGGGTGTGAAGGCCGAGTTGCAGAGTGGGGTGGTGCAGTAGCAAATATGAGCAGAGGCAATGCCAGGAATGCCAGACTGCACACAACCACTCTCATGAGCGTCATCAGAACAGCCTTTCTGGGCACCCTTGCTGTCTCCCACTGTTGGTAAATAAAACAATTACTTTCAGTCTTCTCCAAAACAGCCTCTCACGGTTTCTTTGCTGTCTGCCACTCTGGGTAAATAAAATTATTGCTTTCAGTCATTAACAATTTGATTGATAGTAGCATTATAACAGTATGACTTCCATTTAGATGATTTAAGTGGAGCTATTTAGTCATTCCTGTTGTCAGAGGTCTCTCAAAATTATATCCCTAAACTTGCAACAAACAATTTCTTTACCCTCGAGACTTAATTAACACTACCCACAATTCAACTGTCTCCATGACCTGCAGGAGAAATGATTCAGATGGAAGATGGTGTGTACTTACCACTGCCACCCATTGAGAAGCAGGTTCCACTGCTACAAAACTCAACTGAAGTGCCATCTTCATTGATACTCTGGGTGTAACACATGAAGGCTGCCACTGTTGAGAGAGAAGCAGGATTAATTACCAGATCCAGTGTGCATGGGTTCACTGGACCATGGCACTATGTAGCTTGAATACAGGATACAAATATATACAAGATTAATAACAATACTTCCTCTTGAGTATAAACAAAGCAATATATGTCCAAGCAGTGTCGCCGAAAGCTACTAGTTGAATGGAAACAATGTGTATGGTGGCAGAATAAATACAATTTCTGCCGCCTTGGAAAATATAGTTTGGTTGACAGACCAATGCATTTGATTATGAATACAAGCCTCCCATTCAAGTGAATAGATAAGAATCTGCAGGTTCTCTGATGTTCCTGTGACTAACCTGCATTAATGATGGCGAAGACAGTCAGCACCACCAGCAGGGTGCGGCTACTGAAGGAAAGACTCATCTTTTATCTGCAAGAGGAAGAAAACGTTACAAAAGGAGTGGAGTTGCTTACAAGTTTTATACACTTGCAGCTCAGGAACCTAAAGTTATTCAAGGACAATCTGTGGCAGATCTAGAAGCTATTAAGGAATATCAAACTTATTAAAACTTATCATGGATTATTAGTTTACATACGATTTGTTGACAGTCCAAACAAAATGAAGGAATATCAAATTTACAAAATTTTACAAACGCTAATAACAATTCACACATTACAACTTATTGACATATTCCACAAGCAGAGTTTTAAGGCTTCTTAATACCGTTCGTATGCCATAGCTAAATATAGTTATGGAGTCATCTCTGTTTATAGACGATGAATCATCTAACTAACCTTCATCAATGTGGCGACTTATATTCAGATTGTGTTAAGATTCCAAAAAGAAAATTAAAATATTATAGTGCGTGTTGGTTCCCCAATATGTGTGTGTTGCAGATTGTGTTAAGATTCCAAAAAGAAAATTAAAGTATTATAGTGCGTGTTGGTTCCCCAATACGTGTGTGTTGCAATGGTACCTTCTTCAGTGTGTGTGTGTGCGTTTGTGTTTTGCAATGGTACCCTTTTTTTGTGAGTGTGTCGCAATGATACCTTCATCGTGTGCGTGCGTGTGTGCGTCTTGCTGCCTTCCTCATCCTCCTTACGTGTGTAAAACGTTTCCCCACGCCATTCTTAATTTCGCGACATGTCATTTCCTCTCGCAGGCTTCTTAACATTACATAAATTTGATTAGAGCTTCACGTCAGTCATAGGGCTGCTTGTTAACAGTGGTTTCCAAGAAAGAGAAGCCGCACCTCACTGCGGGGAGGAACACACCTTTCAATACGCCTGGCAGTGCTGTCTGACCCATTTAGAGAAGCAAGTGATTATATAACCCTAGTGGTTGGTGTACTATAAATAAGGATTGCGTGTACTAGTCACGTCATCTGCCAATGTGCGTAATTAATTATTTTCAACATTTCACGTCATCTCGATTGCTTCCCGCTTTGATAGTTAGTTTGGGGTTCTCAAGGGTACTTTGAGTAATTCTAGCAATAATTTTACAAAATGTGTACGCTGTAAACATGAGGAATAGTAACGAGACCACCATTTTTTTGTGGCCCTCTTTTTAAAACGTATTAATCAGTACTACGCAGCAAACCCAACGTATGGACTCGGTACCAAGGCATATTATGCACGCAAGAAACGTGTGCACCAGTCCTGCTGCATTCTAATACAAATCAGCCCAATGTAAGGATGCATGGCGTTGTTCAAGATGTAGCTCAGTTCCTATCATACTACTGGTGGCATCAGGCGAACCAAGTAGTAACCGAGAAGGAAAGATGGGAATGGAGTTTTGAAGCAGAATCCAAGCTTAAATCTATTCTTGTCTCATTAAAAATTGAACATGCAACAAGACATCCAGATGATCCAAGAATTGGGTAGTTATATACAAAAATATCAATTGATGAATACTTCATACCGATGAGGCTGAGGTTAGTGTTTGAACGAACCAATGATTCAGTAATAGTTAATATAATATAGATAGATGTGGATAATGAAGGGTACATAGCTCCTAAGGTAATGCGCTTTTATAAGTGGTGGGACTTCAGGATGGCTTTGTCTATAGCAAACACCACACCCTTTCTGGCTGACGAAGGAATCAATACCCTGGCGAATAAACGTCACAGGAACTGGGGCAGCAGGAAGCTAAATGTGCGTGGCTAGACTCCGTGGCGTCAGTCTGTAGTCGTGGTGGGGTTGGCTGGAACTAAAGGCAAAGGGAGGGACCCCGCCGTAAGGGGATACGTTCTCCCTCCTATCTCACAAACACTGACATCACCACCGCCCCGCCCCCCCTCTCTCTCTCTCTCTGTTACAAAGGAATAAAAAAGGATGAAAAAAGAACTTCGCTCAAATCACGCGCGCGCGCACACACACACACACACACATTCACGGCGGTTGGGTGATGCAGAGGAAAACTTCATAACCTTCTACTTTCACTATTACCTTCACCACAATTCCCACGGCCACCACTTTACTCATATGCTGATAATGATACGTGTCCTCCATTTAAATAGTACGACACAAAGTTTGTTCCCTCTACTTAGGGATTTTTTCTGACATGCGAAGAAGTTACTATCTTCCTGACCAGGGGAAGGGGTGTCGGCAAAGATCGGTAATAAGGAGCTTTGAACTCGCAGTGAGAGTAACGGCTGGCGGTCAGATCGTGATCAGGCCTTCGTGAAAACACACACACACCCGCTATATTCTAGTTTCACAAAAATGATCACACAAAGCCTATGATAATCAAAGTACGAAATCAAATATGGATAATTACAAGATATCCGTAAGAGTTAACAACCACAGCAGATTCAGAATGCAACGCCTCACAGCTCACAGTCCAACAACTCACGCAGGAATGAGTCAGTCTGCCTATGAGTGCAGTCACTGTTCAAGCCAAGCCAGTTGCCAACGCGCTACCGTCTACCGAGTACCGAACAAGTTTCTTTAAAAATGGTTCACAACAAGAGCTTTATGGAAGAACCCAAATGGATCAGGAAATATGCTTATTACTTTTGAATTTACCATACCGTAATTAGATGGCATGTAGGTGTACTACATAATCCTTAAAATTTAATGCCTCGATGCTAGATCATTTCTTAATATTACCGACATGATTTAACTGAGCGTAATCGCCGTCATTTATTTCAAGAGAAGAGGAACACAGTAACAAGCCCCTACCTCTTCTCGGGTAGAGTATGTGACGGAGTTGTTACCAATTACTCAGTGGCATTTCTTCAGTCAGAATTTCTGGATTAAGAATGATAAAAAAGAAACTTCTGTACACTTAAATACTTATAACAGAAAATAGTTAAGTGCTGTAACCCGAGGGGTTGTGGCTTCGCTGTCCATGTGTGGTGTTACTCATCTCACTCCCATTCGTCGATCAGCGAGCTCTGAGCTCTTTCCGTAGGGGGAAATCATACATACAAGTAACTGAATAAAATCCAACACAAAGGTGAAAAACGAGGGTAGGTGCATATGAAGGCAGAGAGAAGCAAGAGGGATGGAGAGGCGAATAACGCAGCTGCCAGCCACTCTTTATAATAAGGGTATGGATACTGCACGCGATGTCGTGGAGGGTAGCGGGATGCCTAGCGGGTCAGAGGTATGAACGAACACGTCATCTACTAAATGTGACCATACCAGAAGAGGGTAGCAGGCAAGCTTTGGGAAAATCCGAGACTAGCATCCGGTATATATTACATGGCCACTTTTACTAATTAATATTTCGCTATCCTCCACCCTCCTAGCGAATCGCATGTAGTGTGTCCATGCTTTGAGCGGCGCCATATGATCCTGGCTGTTGCAGAGCCTACTTTGAATCACTCCATACCTTGAAACCGAGCAACGCGGCATGCGAGGCTGAACGGACCTCTGACTAACATAAATCCATTACAACATCTATCATTTACCGGACGGTTTGTAAACTAACAAATACCCAGATAAAAATCCCCAAGATTATGTAAATGCCAACACAACAAACTTGATGAAGCCGATGGTTCTTTTCGACGGCTAAGGAGGTGGTACAGAATAAGATAGTTTCAATGTGGCTAGAGGGAGGAATGACTGGACGAGGCAGAAGAGATACAGGGGGGGTGGTGTGAGATGAAAGAGGGTTTAAGGGGGGCTGGAAAGGGAAGGGACGGGAAGTGGATAAGATGAAAGTCGAGGGTAGAGAGCAGCACTTTGTTCGTGTGGTGAATGCCGAAATTTATGAGAAAACGGCCAGTTGGGTCGGTCTCCCTCTCTCTCTTTCCTCCAACAAACCACTCACAATCACTGCGCCAGAGAAAGACGACTCATTATTTTAGGTTTCCAAGAAGTGGCGTGTTTGGGATCATTAACTTCTTCCTAGCGTATTGATCCGAGATGTTGAGGCAGGACATGTCCCTCGCTAACTAACCCCTGGACACAAACACTAAGATTTTAAGATAAATATTAATTCCCCATGATCAGTGTTCTCCAGCATTTCTCCTTCGTGGATGTCTTTGATAACTAATTCCTATCGTCTACAAGGTCATCTCCGTAGTGTGTCTGTAATGTATTATAGCCTATGAAATTCTATGTTAGGTAGGTGTGTGTATGCATTCATCGGTCTGTACTGTCCTGGCTGGTGCGTTTTTTTTTTTTTTCATTCCTATTATTATTATTATTATTATTATTATTTACATAATATGTAACCGGGAGCTAGTCTGACCAAGGGGAAAACAAAAGATGGTAAAAGGAAGTCCACTAAATCCCGGTCCCTATAAAATCAGATAGAAAATTAAAACTATTCTTCCCCTTTTCATTGTTTATTAATATTTTGGATAAAGAATGTAGGTATGTGAAGTTGTAGTTATGTGAAAAGAGTTGCCTGTGTGTGTGTGTGTGTGTGTGTGTGGTGGGGGGGGGAGGGAGGGAGGGAGGGGGAGTTGTCATGCTTCCGTGCTTCCCTGCTATGAGACTCACTGTGGCTTAGTGCGTTTGTTGCTTCACCTGTCCTTCACCAAACTCATTCTTTTCCGTGCTTGATTGAAATTGATCCCGGACATCCATTACTAAGGATATGAATAGCAAAATGAAGTGTAATGACAATAATAGTAATAATAATAATAATAATAATACTCTGAACTTAATCTAACCTAACCATTCGATGAAAGTGCTAATTCTAATGGTAATAATCCACTGATGTACAAGGGAAGCTAGAAAAAAAGAAAAAAAGAGGGCACCAAAGTGATTTTCTTAGTTGGCATCACTGTTACGAATGAAAACAAGCCCAATAACGGTTTGTTTTCTTCCTACACGGTGCAAATTGAAGGAAAATTAAGAATACTCTCACAAAAGCCTAGTGGGTAACTCCATCTGCCACTATATAGAGCTCACGTGTCCTTCTCTACACTGCTCTCCATTACATTGTTTAAAATACCACGTGGTTTGTAGAGGCTGTGGTTAAAATTCCTGCGTTTGAGGTAATATGAAGCAATCCTCTCTCTCTCTCTCTCTCTCTCTCTCTCTCGTAGGGAAGGTCGAGAACAAAAAAGAAAAAAAGCAACCTTAAAATAGCGAAGTAATGACGCACCACAATCATCTTCGCCATCATCCTTCTCTCTCACCTTGCCTCACGTTTAGGCTTAAGGTCTTGGCGAGGACCCGCAGGAGTTACGTAAGAGAGAGAGAGAGAGAGAGAGAGAGAGAGAGAGAGAGAGAGAGAGAGAGAGAGAGAGAGAGAGAGAGAGAGAGAGAGAGACTGGAAGTTACTAATAGAGAAATTAGTCGTGAATTCTTATTCTCCAACCTGCATCGATCAATTTACTTCCATTTGTCTGTTCTCACCTCATCCATCGCTGCCTTTGTTCAAACTGACCCCATCTATCACTACACAAGACGTCTCCTCCAGACATCACATTCAACAAGCATCCTCGTACGCTACATTGCATGACTATTCATCAAACATAACGATTCAATGCAAACAATGGTATCTCTATATTGTGATTTACTACACTCCCTTCCCCTTACCCTCTCTGGTTACTAAATGAAACTGCATACAGGAGACTTTAACGACCTGTTACTGTTTTGAATCCCAACATACTACTGCTTCGCCACGTTTAAAGCCGCCAATTAAACCTATTTCTTATAATATACCGCAGTAATTCTTTCCCTGCTAGTGTTAGTATATCTTTTGGGTAAACCCACATAACTTATCATGAGTAACAACGTCTTACCACGAAGTTATATATAGCCCATTACACACCACTGATGAGGCTTACGAGTACGTTTGACAAACAAACACACTATGACCTTCAAAGCCTTTTCCTGTGACGCAAAACGCGCACCCACAAACATCCTTCTTTGCATACACTACGCCGTACACGCTCACTCACGCCTTACGTTATTCCCACCGCACAATGAAACTCAAACGAATGACGTCATAAGGAAGGCGGAAATGTGTGGGAGGTGAAGGCGAGAGGTTCATCAGATTGTAATAATGCTCTGTTGGGAGTATTTTTGAAAGGGCACCGTTGAGTTGGAGGAGAAAAATGCGATAAGATAAACACCGGAATACGCATAATAACATAATGCAAGAACACACACACACACACACAAAAGCAAAGAAAAAAGGCGAAGAAAAAGGGAATACAACCAAGACGGAAGAACGTTAGGCATGTCTGGATTAGTCTGGATTGGACTGGGATAGAGGGAGTGAAGATACCCCAGAGGATGAGTGGTGTAGGTGTGGGCAAGGCGGTGGACTGGGAGCCTTGCGCGTGCGTGGGAAGGAGAATGAAGGGAAGGGAAGGGAAGGGAGTGGAGACAACACTGGGCTGGCCTTGGCTGGCTCTCCCTTCCAGGATGCAATGATCGTGTGTAGCGTGACAAACTTTTTTTTCTTTCTTTAAACTCCTTGGTGCAACATAAGTTATCACTGGGGTTAATGTAACAGGTAGATGTGTAGAGAGAGAGAGAGAGAGAGAGAGAGAGAGAGAGAGAGAGAGAGAGAGAGAGAGAGAGAGAGAGAGAGAGAGAGAATGAATCAGGGGGTCAAGATTACTAAGAGATAAGGAATGAAAAATAAAACAAGCGACACTCCACTTCACTCCAAGTACGTACGTACGTACGTACACACACACACACACACACACACATTGATAACCCCTTGTTGCCATTCTATTTCTTTTGTGAGGATACTGGCCACACGAACGAGGGTTATAATCATACATCACCACGTGGATCAATACTACAATATCACGTCTAGTTAGGAGTTATACCTGCAATCTCAAAACCTTGACAGGAGTTATACTTTTTAAGCTCACAAAACCTTGACTGTCATGGGTCTGTGCTGTCGGGAAATTCGATATTTAGCGATGAGTCAACTCCTTTGTTTTTTCAAAGGCCTGCATTCTTGACTTCAGCGGTATCCAGGACTCTATTGCAATACAGTGACTGGAGGGGTTAAATTCACATTGACGGAGAGAGAGAGAGAGAGAGAGAGAGAGAGAGAGAGAGAGAGAGAGAGAGAGAGAGAGAGAGAGAGAGAGAGAGAGAGAGAGAAACACGTGACAGTTCAAGGGTTACCAGCCTGCCTGGAAAAATGCTATTAACAGGACATTCTCAGCTAGGAGGGGGGGGGGGGGGGGCGACGAGACTAATTTCCCGCAACCTATAAATTCTCAGCAAGAGGAAGACTATAAACTGCTGCTGCTTCCCGCCACGCCTCCACCTCCTGTTCCTGCTCCTGCTCCTGCTCCCCCTCTTCCTCTTACTAGGGAATAGCTGCATCAGCACAGGAAGAGGGGGGGTGGGCGAAAAAGAGGAATCACACACAAGTAACTACGTATATAGGATGCAAGGATGAAATTACTGCATGAATGGATAGACAGGAATTTGGCAGAGAGAGAGAGAGAGAGAGAGAGAGAGAGAGAGAGAGAGAGAGAGAGAGCCAGCAGCCCACTATTCCTACACACATCACACGGGGTAAATCGGCGCATCACGAACGAGTTCCTCTCCTTCCTAACCCAATCCCACCCCCACATCACACTGTCACTTCACCTAATGACTAACACAAACTTCAGAAGCTCACCGTTTGTTAGTGGGGACTTGTATCACGCTTGTATCACTCTACTCAATGCGGAGACTGAGGCGAGAAGACTCGTGGGTTCTTCAACGTGCCAAGCCGGGAGTGAAAGGGAAGTTTGGCTCGAGGAGGAGGTTGGGGAGGATGGGCGGGGCGGATGTGCAGTTGCAAGACACCTCCAGACATTTATTTTCCAGGCCAGTGGGTTGTTCTATACCATGAGTGTTTTTCCGGGTAACTCTTGTTTAGGGAACAGGGTGGCTGTGTAGTTTGTTTTTATTCTGACTCTTTCATAGAAGTGAGAAAATTCTCCCCCCCCCCCTCCACGCCCCTCTCTCTCATAGTTTGATGTGATTATTATTGTTATATCAAAATCATAATTATAGGAAATATATAACATGACATATGATTATCTAGATTCTAGGAAATAAGAAAATTCAGGGAAATCGTAAGGGTAGAGTAATACGTGACACACACACACACACACACACGTGACCACAGAAGCCCCGTGACAAGCAAGACACGGTCACATGAAGGTGAGGTAGTTTCACTTCCTTCCCTTTTGAATGTCCTTGGGGTATTTTCTAGGATCTCTCTCTCTTTCTCTCTCTCTCTCTCTCTCTCTCTCTGAGGGTAAATAATGCCATGCTTAAATAAGTTAAATATATTGATTCGTAAATACAAAACTGTTATTGATATTCTCACAGTCTACGCTCAAAGGACAGATACATCAACTTGAAAGGATTATATGGATATCACATATCGAAAACAGCAGCATGTCTTCGTTACTCCCATACTGATTTCATCTCTCTCTCTCTCTCTCTCTCTCTCTCTCTCTCTCTCTCTCTCTCTCTCTCTCTCTCTCTCTCTCTCTCTCCATGACAGCTGGTAGCGCCGCAACAAGATCATGCGAACTTAGGTATAAAAAAAAACAAATAATAATTGAAATACGCTACAGCTTCACTTCATACTGACTAGAAACAGAGACGACACGTATTCGTAAACACATTGAACTTCCACCAAAATTTTCAAAGGCCAAGGAGAAGACAAATTTGGTTCCTGCGGGTGTTTTAATGAATCCTTGTTGAATCCTCACAAGAATCATGAATAAAAACACCCTTCTACCACTCTAACAGGAGTTAACCAGTACTCTCAATCGTTTATCCCTTTCTCTGGTAATCTGTGGAACTCCCAACCTGCTTCTGTATTTCCATGTACGTAAGACTAGAACTCATTTAAGACGGAAGTTTCAAGACATCTATCCCATCCTTTTGGCTAACTGTTGATCCTATTTGGGGACTGGCATCTCAGTGGGCCCTTTCGTTCGATCGTGTTTGGTGCCCATAGCCAGTTTTCCCTCCTTGCATACAACAACAACAACAACACTTTAACAACCGCTGAAGACTGGTAAAAATGGTCCAAATGAAGTTTCGGATTGTTTGAGAACACGATCAGGGAGGCAAGAGGCGATGCAGTGTTGTTGTGATGCGCTAAAGGTATGAAGAGGACGTGCTAGTAATGATAGTCTTTGTTCCGCCCTCCTGAATGCATATTGAAGGACAAATTGATGATTCCATTTGTTACAACTGACACCAATACAAATACGCTTCAAGGTCCGTATTAACAGAGATTCTTATGTATGTAACGTTTTCTCTAACGAATGTCTAGTCTTATAATCCCATCTGAACTTTCTGATGTTGGTCTTGTACCTTAGCCATTTTCCCATCGGCGAATTTACTGCTGATGGAATAACGGCTAAAATACAAGACCGATTTTTGGAGGTTAAGATGTATATCAAGATTAGAAATTAGTCTTAGAAAAAGTTACCTACTTAAGACTCTCTGTCAATAAGGGCCCTGGACTTGGTGGTGAAGAGTAGGAAAATCATCGGTGACCTACAACCTATCATACAGTTCTTGTAGATAAATTGACGAACTGAATTGAATTGACTACCTCATTACTTCCATTACTCTGCCGAAACATCAGCTCGAGATTTTCCGAAGCCTTAGTAATGGACCAGACCGGAATGGCTGCAGAATCACGTTAACGATGCAGTACATGTAGCGTAGGTCAGGGCTCCTATTAACAGATTCTTAAGTCTGTAACTTTTTTTGTAGATGAATTTCTAGTCTTAAAATCCATCTTAATCTCCTGAAATTGGTGTTGTATTTCGTCCATTATCTCATCAGCAGTAAATTTGAAGCTACTGATGAGTCACTAGCTAAAACACAACACCGATTTCGGGAAGTTGGATCGATTTTAAGACAAGAAATTCGCCTCAGAAAAAGTTACAGACTTAAGAAGAATCTAATTAATACGGGGCCAGGAATCACAAGCGGGATACGTAAGCTATACAGACGGCTATACACTATCTGTCTGTCTGGACTTATCGTTATCGTCGCTGCTTCCACAGAAAACGGCTCACAGGGATAACTGGTCTAGTTCGGGCGGTGGCTCTCCTTCGTCAAACTACACAAGGTTATGAATAATGAATGTCACTTCCAAGTGGCTGAGTTTATGCCGTCATGAGGAAAGAAGACTGGTTTGGCCACGGTTTTATATTCCCTCGTCAGACGGAGCACAGACAGAGGTGGGAGAGGATGCGGAGAAGTAAGTGATGTCTCCACAATCAAGACTCACCTATTCATCGCCTCTTCGTACGTGGGTAACCCCTCGTCACAGGCTGGGGCGGTGTTGGCTCTTGCAGGTCTCCCGCTTACCTCCAAATCGTGCCTCATTTGTTCATTGATCACACTGGCAGACGTGTTTCTTCTGCTACCGTGGTGTACTCCCGGGATGGCTAAGGAGTGAAACAAGCTCCTTACGTCTAGCCGAGAGAAATTAGTGTCGCTTCGTTCCCTCTGCGTGTCCAAGGAGGCGGCTCCCGGAATGGTGTCTGTTGCCTGGGAACAAGACTCGAGGTGCTGGCGTCTCCATGTCTCTCTGTACTTCGGGGGACGGTCCGAGAAGGGAAGGTCTTGCGACTGGCGATTGAATGGCTCTGCGCATAACGTGATTGCGACGCCCACGACCACGAAGATGAAGACGATAGCTGTGGGTCAGAGGAACAGGTGAGTCCCTTGAGTATTCTGTTTCCTGAGCTCATCCTGGCCTCCTCACTAATGCAAGACTTAACCGGTACCTCCACCTTTCATCACTCTCACTGGAAAACTCTGGAACCGTCAACTTGCTTCTGTTTTCTCTCTAAACTATATCCATAAGACGCATCTGATATATTCACAACCAAACTGTCCAACATTAAACCTTCAGTAGCTTTCCAGGACCATTATCTAAGAGGCCTATTTTCCACACACGCACAGAAAACAGTAGGAGATAAAGCGGATCAAGGGAAAAAAATGATATACAGTCTAGAATGTAAAGGATAAGGAGAAGGAACTATAGGATGCAGGATTTGATAGAAAGGAGTTACAGAAGTCACGAATAAGACACGGACTGGAAGAAAGGGAAAAGAAAGGCAAAAGACTTAGCATTCTGAAGGGAAATCACAAAAAAGTTAAGAAGGGGAAAGGAGGTATCTAAGACGCCGAAAAAGGAAGAAGGTAGAAGTTAAGTGGAATGGGTTAGAAGAAAGAAGGTTGGAATAAGATGCAGATATGTAGTAATCCTCAGTCTTTTGTTTGTGATTCAATTTGGGACTGAAGCTTACTCGCCTGTCACTCACCGAGGATTTGTGGATTTAGCGCTCTGATCTAAAAATACCACGGAATTGATACGGAGTGACTAATGTTTCCTTTTTTTTTTTTTTTTTGTTCCCATTATTTTTTTTATCAGTTCCGGTGTCCTTTCTTTCTTCACCATACTACTACTACTACTACTACTACTACTACTACTACTACTATCCACTTCAAAATAAAGAAAAAGACTCCCATTATTTCATCTCATTCAAAACGAAGGACATGGAAAATGGTTACACACACTCACACCCACTCTCTCTCTCTCTCTCTCTCTCTCTCTCTCTCTCTCTCTCTCTCTCTCTCTCTCTCTCTCTCTCTCTCTCTCTCATGCACACTCATCACATTCCTTTCCGCCACTCACCTCCGAACAGTGTGAGCATGAGGGCGTTGTCATTCATCCCGCTGGTTCCCCACATGGTAGCCCCCACCGTCAGGCTTCCCAGGCAGGACATCAACACCAGCAGCAGGATCATCTGGGGAAGGGGGTGTGGTTAGTAGTGGTGGTGGTGATGGTGGTGGTAGTTTAAATATGGTCCTCTTCTCACGGTTGTCAGTATCACTATCAGCATGTAAAGAGTCACCTTCTCTCCCACACTTCCATACCATCCCTGTCACTACCATACCTTATTTGCATTTAGTATTTTTTTGTCCATTACTTATATCGGTTGTGTATTAAATATAATATATATGATGTACAGGAACCTTATTTGCATTCAGGTTTTCAATGAACTAACTTTACCTTTAACCTAACCGAGTGTGGTAAAGCGTTTTCTCAACAGACTTCACCACAGAATAATATGTACACTATAAATATTTTGTTAGTGCATTTCTCCATGGCAATGAAATGTTTATACTTGAAAAAAGAAAGAAAGGATAAAACATAACGTCTTTGATGCAGTATTGAGCTCCTCCACTCCCTTAAACACTAAACCTTTTGATCAGAGTTTCCTTGCTTCATAATTTCAAGGTAAAACTAAGCAATATTTAAGAATCGCCTTGTGTGGATCAACTGGCATTTTACGGTGCCCTTACTCTCTCATGCTCTTATGGCAACACAATAACCTTGCCCGGTTCACTCACCACGCAGCGTCAAAATACGTTTAATTAAACCCCTTTAGTACTGGGAGGAGTTTTTATATTTATTCTGCTTATTACCTGGCGATCTTTAACAGGTTCAGAAAGTCATGTAGGGGCATTAAAATGATATAGACCCTTCCTAATGTCAATGAAAAGTCTAATAATTCCCCAAACTCAAGGTAAAAATGTGTCCCAGTGCTGAAGGGGTTAACTAATCCTCCAAAAGATTCAATAGGATCTGAAATGACGTTGATAGGATCTGAGAGTGTCACTGGCTACACATGACCGGAAGAAAACACTTTGCCACTATCGCTATCTGCTGGCTGGTCTTGTTTCGTGGATTTCCTGCTGGTGGAAGACGTGTGGATTTGATGTGCACCCTGCAGGCGTTCAAACAGAGGCAGCTGGTTTCGATCATGTCTCTTGGGGTAGGTCTGTCTTCGTGCTGTTGTTGTTGTTATGGTGGTGGTGGTGGTTTATATCAGTCAGTCAGTCAGTCAAGGTGTAAAGGGAAAGGTATCTGTGTTATTGATAAGGGTGGGCCAAAAAGCTAATATGACGCACATCTAACTCCTCCCCCCCCCGCCCCTCTCTCTCTTATGAATAAAAAAAAAGTCTTGAAATAACGCACTTTATTTATCTGCATATATATATATATATATATATATATATATATATATATATATATATTCTCCTTCATAAGTTAATCATGAAAACGACAATCATTATGACGACCATCCGTTTCCTTCTCTTAACTGCACCAGATCTAACACAATGCAATCATATGACACACAAACACACACACAGACACTTTCCCTTGTCTCCTTATAACTTGGTATATACCTGATCTAACTTACCGTAGCGTAACCTAACAAGAAAAGCGAATAACGTGTCAATGGAATCTTGTCTTACACGTACTGTACCACACTAAAACATCTTAAGAGGAAACTTTATATTACACGATCGAAAACCTTTATACAATACAAATTCAAAGTCTAATGGTAATAAAGTACGGAAGGAATAATCTTAAGCGGAAAACTTGTCTCAAACTTCTAAAAAGGCGTTACAACACGACAGCGGCACTCGACACATCTTCCCTTCCTTCCTACACATGTCAAGTAAAAAAGAAGGGAAAAAAACAAAACAAAAACAGGACGAATAAAGAGGATACCTAGTCTTACACGACTAAAAACAGTCTTACATTTCTAAAAACAGACTTACAACACGACAGAATTACACAACACACTTTCCCTTCCTTCCTACATACGTAAATAAACTTAAAACACAGCAAAAACTCACCAGTCCGGGTCGGTTCTCTCTTAAGATGCGCCACATTCTGAAAATAACTTGCGCACCCTACAGGTTATATCTTGGCGTTGCGTGTGTAGGGTGTGTGTTCGTGTGTCTGTCTCCCCCACACACACACACACACTCTCTCTCTCTCTCTCTCTCTTGCTGTTGTTGTCACTTGCTTGGTAAGATTCAAACTGACAAGGAACAGACGAGTGGAAACCTTTATCGCCCCTTCATCTGGCTACACTGCAACTGTCCTCGTCACTCCTTGGTGGTTCGTGAAGTAGCTGATACAAGATAAGGGAATTACAGGAAGCCACATGGATCTGTGTTTTGTTTACGTGGGATGGATATTGGAGGGTGGGTGGCTTAAAGAGTTAAAGTAGGAAGGCTTATTTTTATTGGTCACTTGTTTGTTTGAGATTCGATGAGTGTGTTTTGATGGGGGTAAACAGGATTGGTGGTGTTATGGGGTGTTTATCTTGGCATCTACTACTACTACTACTACTACTACTACTTCTACTACTATATGTTCTAATTTTTCATGAATATACGCGTAGGTACACACATACAATGCACACTAAGGCGCATTCACGGTAACGGACACACACACACACACATCCAGAATTTCACAGGCCATGAGTTCACTTTTTATCTTGTTTTTCTTCACACTGCAATGACGTAATCACTAAATATCAGTATTCGCTTACACGTACGCACACGCACGCACACATACACCCTTCTACTCATCTCTCCATCCACCCAGCCAACCACATCAACACCTCGGAAGTCCACCCAAGACTCCACCTTTCTTACTCCGTCGCGGCTCACTACTTTAGGTAACACTGGGTAGACTTAAGACATTCATATGCTCATCCCGTGACCTTGGAATATAAAAGCACACTCGTCCACCCTCGCCACCACACGTGCCTGCCTCCCTTCCTCCCCACTGCCTCCATCTTCTGCTACTCTCTCTCTCTCTCTCTCTCTCATCATAAACAGGAAACAAGTGATATTTAATGGGATTGTGTGTGTTGGGTACGGTAAAGATCAGTCAACAAACGCTTTGCTCTCTCACCACTATTCTCCAAGGCCATGGAAATGATTAGCGGTGTTTTCAAGAGTGTTTCTCCAGTTAATAATGTAGACATCTTGTCACTCTATCTTTAGAAGCGTAAAAACACCTTAAAAGACTCGTATATAAAGCCTTTCGAAATAGTGGAGGCGAAGCAAAGACGTGTTTTAAGAATACAAGCCGGCAAGTTGCGAAATGTTCTTCGTTGCGCACGTATCCTGTTTTGCGCAGATATGAGATGTGTGTGTGTGCGTGCGTGCGTGCGTGCGTGTGTGTGTGTGTGTGTGTGTGTGTGTGTGTGTGTGTGTGTGTGTGTGTGTGTGTGTGTGTAAATGCTAAAGGTTTTTTTTTTTTTTTTTACCTTTGTATTTCAACTTTATACGAGTTAACTAAAACCGTCCAGTAGAAAAGTCATTGAATCAAGAAGGCAAACCAACTGGGAAGGACGAGAACAGAGTGGCTGCAGGCCGGTGGATCATCACAAACCAATGAGCAATCAGGAGTGACGGGTTGCAATCCAAGTAGCTTCCATTGAGATAATTCCGAGAAAGTCACTCATGAATTCCAAAGCAGTGTGCAACGACCCGGATTAGCGCGGTCACTCCATCCTAAGCAGGCCCACGTGCAAGCTAACCCAACCCTCTTGGCGCCAGTATACCTTCTACGCTCGCTCATATCGGTCATGTCAGTTCCCTGCTCCACCTGCGGCTCCGTGTATACACATAATAAACACCATAACTGTCTTCATCATCCTGTCAGAGCCTACAGTGAACACTACACATGTTTACTATCTATACATAATCCTGCCACGTGGTGATGCAACAAGCAGTACTAGGAATGTTATGTAGCTTATATGACGGGCCATAAAACAAGTGATGGGTGAAGGTCTGAAGTGTTGTTACAATAAAATGATTCGCTGATTCACTTCTTTACTGCATAACTCTAGAACTTTTACCTGCTTCTATATTCCCAACTGCCTACAACTTGAGTTTATCTCAGAGGGAGTTTTCAATACATTTCTTTCCTTCTGTTGGCCTGTTTTTGTTTTATGTTGTCCTTGACCAGCTTTCCACTCTTACATAAAAAGAAAGAAAACTGACTCACTCATAGAGCCTCTAAGTTGAAAAACCTGGCTAAGGGCTGCAAAAGCGATTCAACAAAAAGACCCACTGAGATGCCAGTCCCCGTGCTGGGTCAGAATAATGGGCTAAATGTCTTGAAACCTGAATGAGATCAGGTCATAGGTAGATGGAAATACAGAAGCAGGAAGGTAGTTCCAGAGTTTACCAGTTTGCGCATTAAATTATTCAAATAAAACAAAAAAAATATCCCGTGCATATGCGACACTTGTCTGCCAGCGTGCCCAGCCTTCCCGCCATCTGATAATTATTCCTCCACACCAGACTGGGACAAACTGATTAGCTCGCATCGCTTATCAGTTCGATCATCAAACACGTGACGAATGAACTCCATTATTGTGACGTTAATTAAACCGGTGTGTTGCACTGACCTAATTTACCTGGGTGAGAAATGGACCTTAACACTTTTTACTGTAATAGGCCTCCATAGCTCTGCAATTTCGGTATCCCCCCCCTCAGTACCTATATGAAGGAAAGGTTGATGAAAACAACATTCTCCAATTTCCAACCTGTATGTTTAGCTTAACCCCTTCAGTACTGGGATGCATCTTCATATTCTCTGTTTATTTATCAATTTCATTCAGCTTCAAAACTCACGTAGGAATTATAAGAGTACAGACTCTGGCCATTTATCTTCTGACGTCCATAGACACTTCCTGATGCCAATAAAATCGCCTAATTACACAGCCGAAACTCGTGGTAAAAGTGTCCCGGTACTGAAGGGGGTTAGGTTCTGAGCGTGCAGTGTAGCAGGGACTGAGGAAGCAGTGTGAATGAGCAGACAAGTGGACGGTGCTTTGTTCGAGCCACCACGTGTATGACTGCCGGTCTGGATAAAGGTAAACAAATGCCTGAAGGTCTACGAGTGGCTGTGATTAGGAAACGGCGCACCTGAGAGAGTGAGAGAGGGCGGTAAGAGGGTTAATAATGCCGATGGTGACTGATATCTATCTCTGCGGGGAGGCAAGACAAGATAAGAATTTAACTGAGGCCCGCATTCTTTAACACTTTGCTCTCTCACTGCAACAATTTTCCAAGGCCACAGAGACAATTCGACGGGTTTTCAGGACCGTTTCTCCTTATAATAAACAAAAAAAACTGCCAATCCATCACCAAAACTATAAAAATACCCTTAAAACATGATCATCTTCAACTAGAACCTTTTGGGAAATAGTGCATAGTGAGAGAGAGAGCAAAGTGTTTAAAGAATATGGGTATAAGAGTTCTAATCATCCAACAATTCAAACCTAATCTTTCCTCACGATACAAACCATAGCGGCCACTTCAAGCTGAACGTGCGGGGAGAGAAGTGAGTGAAATGGGGAAAGTAAACCACGAGAAACTACAGAAATTAATGAACTCGCTGGATCTGAAGCACCAAGACTGTAATCACTAAAACTGGACAGATATGATAGTGTTCTCAATCTGGACGAGTGACGAGTGGCGGGTAACATGAGTGAGTGAGTGAGAGGAGAGCGAAAATGATAACCACCAGGACAAAGTTTACGTTCATATTCACAGAACACTTCAGCACTGCGCCTCCACTATTTCAAAAGGCTCCTGTTCAAGTGACACAAGTTCTCAAGCGTGGTTTTGTGGTTCTAATGACAAAAGAACAAGGTTACTATATAATTGACAGGAGAAACACCCTCAGAAACCCTGCTTGTAATCTCTGTGGCCTTTGAAAGTAGTCGTGGTGAGAGAACAAAGCGTTTCAGAAAGAATATGTTATGGACGTTACTGTCTCGCGTCTCAACTATCTATACTACCTACCCCTCACCCCTCTCTCTCTCTCTCTCTCTCTCTCTCTCTCTCTCTCTCTCTCTCTCTCTCTCTCTCAATTACTTCAATTCAGAAACGCTTTACTCTCTTACCACGGCAATTTTCAAAGATCAGAAATGATTACCCGGATTCTCAAGACTATTTCTCCTTTAAATGGAATACAAACTTTGTTAATCTGTCACTAGAGCTACGGAAGCATCCTTAGAAACCAGCAAAAATCTAAACAACAGCCTTTGAAATAGTAGAAGTGGGGCGGAGAAGCAGAATATGGTTCAATAAGGACTATCTTACCCAAAGGACTGCAGCTAGAAGATTGGCGAATCCTGCAGACACATCCTGGCATCCTCCTCTGTGTATCCTGCAGCGGCATCCTGAAGGGAGTCTCGAAGGAAGGCAAAGGATGGACGTTTCTCAGGAGACGGGATCCAACACTGCTTCATAAGTTTATGCAGTTCCTTGGGGCAGTTGGCAGGTGCAGGAAGACCGTCGCCTTTCTTGAATTGTTCTACCTTGTCCCTAGTGGTCATGTGTTCTGCCGTGAGGAAAAATTGCGGTTCATAAGGTTGTCATGGGCTTTTGGGGGGATTTTTTGGATGTACGAGTAAGGTGGCAAAATTTGATCTCTAATTATTTGATGCACTAACAGCTCGATTGGTGAGTCAAGTAGTAATAATAAAGGTAAAATAGTTATGTGGACAGTTGAGTAGTAAAGATTAATGTTTTTTTTTATCTTTAGGCGAATCCTTGCCTTTAGTTGCCTGGTGGGAGATGTAGCGTTCTGTATAGTTAACCCTAGTGGTGCTGTATGACCTAACGGAATCATTCCTATTTCTATTTTTTTTACTGAAGGAAGGACCGTTTAGCTACTCACCGTGGCCGCCCTTCATAACCTCCACCATGAACATTCCGAAGATCCACACACAGGTCTTGATCGTTACGTCACCACGCGAAGACAGCTCAGGAACCATGGCGGCGAAGTGCATGGGAAAATCTGTGAAGGAGCAAGGAGATTCTGACACCTCTTGCTTTGTCTGAATACCACCACCACCACCACCACCAACAACAACAACAACCTTTCTGTTCTGCCTTCCCTTCCCCTAAGAACAACACCATCACCACCACCACCACTGTTTCCATTATAATGTACACTAACCACACGTCCTTTCCTACACACAAGGCGCCCATGTTCTTCCCTTCCTAGTGAGAGTAGCTCCATCACTTACAACTTTATAAACCACTGTACAAACACTACACATACACACAAACTTTGTGAATAAAACAGTACAACATTCTCCTTTACATTCTAATCCCCCCTCCATGGTGTGTAACTCTTCACAATCCATGCCACTGCAGCACCTATAACTCTCATCAGCTACAGACATCCATAGACAACCACTGCACGACCATCTCACCTCCAGGAGTTACGTGCTGGGGTGTCTTGACGGAGCTGGACACTTGTATCTTACACACCAAGTCCCTGGTCATGAGAATCTCCCTCGCTGCCAAGTCGAAATAGAGAAGGTCATGTTCCTCTAGGTACGCCATGCCACTCGCCACCTGCAGGTTGTTTTTGAAGTCATTAAGGAACTCTTGAATTAGTCAGAAGTCTTATTTACAATCAAGGAGTTTAAACACTTCATTTCTGTGGCAAATTTTGATCACGAGTTTTGGATATTACTAGACGATTTTATTAACATTAGGGACGGTCTACGGAGATAAAAAAAATCTCCACATGTTTCCGAAGTTGTATAAAATCGACAAATAAGCAGAATAAAATCAATATGAAAATACATCCCAGTAAAGAAGGGGTTAAGAGTCAATAGAGAACTTGAAATAAAGATAGATAAGTAAATAGATAAAATAAATAAATCAAAACACTAAATAAACCAAAAAACACAAAATCTAGCATAGCAGATAAAGGACCTTCCCGCTAACCCACCTCTTACCTGAGCCAGCACGTGCAGATGTAGCGGCAAGCACACCTGTCGACCACGTGATAGCCAGAACTGCAGGTTTGGAACGCTGAAGGAAGCCTCTGAGACCACGTGCACCTGGCGACCCTCAGCACACACCCCCAGTAGATTGAGGAGGTTAGGGTGGTGTAGGCCTCGCAGGAGCTTCACAATCTCCATATACTCATTAGCATCTTCCTTTTTCATATCCATTGTCTTGATTTCGACATCCACGCTTTTCCTCAACTTTCCCGACCATGTCTGGCCTGGAAAAGAATGAGAGCTCTAAAAAAACATCCCAATTCCTCTCTAATAATAATAAACAACCAAGGAATCTAACCCTTTCAGTCCTGGGACACATTTTTACCACGAGTTTTGAGTATGGATATGGAATACAGTATAAAGAGCATACGTTAACATCAAGAACTGAAGAATATAGAGCAAAAATACGTAAATGAGTGGAAATATAAGCAATGCACCAAAATACACGAACAAACATATTGGCAGCGGTTCGGTTTGCCTCCTTACCTTCCTGTGAAGTCCCGGAGTAATCTCTGCCAATAACCTTAATGAATTCTAAATCACTCCGGCTAATTTCCCAGCTCTCGCCTTGCTGATTGGAAGGTGACGCAGCACAGGGGCTCTCAGAATCAGTGCCTCTCCACGCCTCTGAGAAGACTTGAGAGAACAATTACAGTGGTATATTGATAGTGGCTGGACACTGAAGATCGACTTAACTCCACTTAAACCTTGACGAGCATTATGGTTTAAGAGAGAGAGAGAGAGAGAGAGAGAGAGAGAGAGAGAGAGAGAGAGAGAGAGAGAGAGAGAGAGAGAGAGAGAGAGAGAGAAAAGAGATATAAATACAGTGAGCAAACACAGCTTCCGACAGACAAGTCCAAATGTACAACCAAACAAATATTCACGGCCCAACATAAAGACACAAACAAACACGCACCAACACAAACCAATTACACACACACACACACACACACACACACACACACACACACACACACACACACACACACCACCGCCGATGCTGATGTTGTTAAGTTTGTGGAGTAAGTTCTTTTTCTTATTTTCTGCTGTCTTTTTTCCAAGTTTTCCCCGGTGAGTGAGACGAGGGGGGGCGGGGGGGGGGAAGAAGAGAACAGGCCGCCCCACCACAACACAGCTACTAATTAATCGCTAATGAGGCGCCAATTATCTGCACTTCCTCCTCGCACCTGCCGCCGCCTAGTACGTGGCAGAGGAGGAGGAGGAGGAAGAGGAGGAGGAGGAGGAGGAGGAGGAATGCCATCGCCCATACTGTTCTGCAGCAATACGAAGCATGAATAGTTTTGTTTGTTTGTTTGTTTCTGTCTCTCTGTTTTCCAACACTAATCAAGCCTAACCCGATCAGGAAATGAACACAATTTAGGAAGCATGAAGGATAGTCAAAGTTAGTTTAGCTTAGGTTAGATTAATTTGGGTTGGGTTAAGTTTTGTTAGGTTAATTTAGGTCAGCTTACGTTAGGTTAACTTTACATATAGGAAAACAATCTAAGCTAACCTAAACTATTGTAATTTGTACCACCATTCACGAGTTCTGTTTTGTTAATATCATGAACACAATTTGGATACAAAATATAGATTCATTCCGCATTTAAGTCTATTCAAACTACTTTTTTTTTTACTTCTAATCAAAACCACTACAGACTTTTAGTAAATTTTATACGTATCACTTTACTTTCATAAAAAAACATCATCACGAGCATTTCTTGCATTCATCGCTCACATGTAAAGCTGAATGCATACCAACACTCCCCTGCCCTCAATTCCTCGTCACACACGCGCGCACGCACGCATGCAACCCCCCGCCCGACACATACACACACACACACCATGATCTGAAGACAATACTACAAAACCAAAGAAATGAAAGACTCATTAACTCATGATAAAGGGAAGACGCAAAACACAATACGAACAACTAGAGGGTTAACCGAGTTTTGGCCGACATTGTACACCGAGAAAAGTTACGAGATGACAGTGGACTGCTAAAAATCTTACAAAAGCAGAGAAATTAAAGATCACATTAGCAAGTGATTCATGATTGCAGGAAGATCCAAACCACAGTGCGAAACATTATCAAACTTCTTTTAGCCAACACTATACCTAACCTAACCTAATCTAACCTAATCTAACCTAAACAGACGAGATGAGTGAAAAATCCTAAACTGACTCGTGGTTCAGGGAAAATACAACACGCAGTACGAACGCCTACTCAAGTTACCTGAGGAAGAAGGAAGGGTGCAGGGAGACGGTGCACTAACACACCTGGGAGAGGGTACACTGAATCTCCTTCGTAACCCAGACCGTCAATGTAAACAGGTGATACGTGCATGGTGGGTGGGCCAGGTGTGCTGTGCTACATCACCTCACCTCACACACACACTCTCTCACTTCACACACCCCACACATTTCATACAGTTACCGACCGCCACGTGCTCTAATGTTCAATGGATGTAAAGTGTAGAGAGATAATACTGAGATAGAGATAACGTGCACTATCCTAATTGTAGTAACTGGTTTTCAGGAGTGAGAGAGAGAGAGAGAGAGAGAGAGAGAGAGAGAGAGAGAGAGAGAGAGAGAGAGAGAGAGAGAGAGAGAGAGAGAGAGAGAGAGAGAGAGTCCCTTGTTGGATTAAAAGATGATGGCAAATGTGTATTATCTTTATGTATATATTTTGTCGTCAGATGTTTTACTTTTTCATTTATTTATGATAATACACATTTGTCATTAGATATCAACTAAGAAAATTAAAAAAAAGAATGAAGAAATTAAAGAAAAAGAAGAGGAAGATGTTGGATAAACGAGAGAGAGAGAAAGAGAGAGAGAGAGAGAGAGAGAGAGAAAGAGAAACACCCAGCTAAAAATTACACCTCAGTTCGTAAGGCGAGGAATGCAGCAGTACGAAACGCGAGGAGAATTAAGTCTTGGCGTTTAATTAATGCTAACATACAGGATATTTGCGTCCCAGGCTAGTCGGGCGCCACGCAACACACCGACGCAATACACGGATAAATGAAACACACGTTAGTCTCGCATTCATCTCCACGCGAACCAGATACTAAGGCAAGGGGCATTTTTACGTGCCTGCCAAGTAAGTGGGTGGAAGGGTGGAAGTGTGGAAGCAGTGTGTATCCGGTAACTAGCACGGTGGAAGGAAGGGAGTGAGGATAGGGTGATGGAAGATGTGCTTGTTATAGTTGTACTTGTTGTTGTTGTAGTGGTGATGGTCTTTTTTTCTTTTTTCTTCTTTTACTGGGCATACAAACGTCTTTCAAATATTCTCTCGTTGGGTGTATCATGTTAAATACTTTCCTTCAACTTGATCTAGACTTCTATGGTGTTGTTGTTGTTGTTGGTGGTGGTGGTGGTGGTGGTGATGATGGTGTTTTAGCTTTCTTACCAGCCACAGAATAACCTCACAAAATACTCTTTCATTGGGTATAGCTAACCTAACCTAATCTAACCCAACCTAACCTAACCTAATCTAACTTAATTTAACATCCCTCAACCTGATGTAGTCTAATTGGCACCTATTTCTCCATACTCGGGAAAATATGCAATGCAGTAAAGGTAATGGTACAAGAAGTGAATCTTTTGAAAGGTGTGGGTTGTTATTAGGACTGACTGCCACTGAAAGGGTTAAGTATAGGACATAACACCTTTTTTGTTTTTCTCATGTAAGAGGGGGAAGGTAACAAAGGGGAGCAAAGACAATAAAGATAAGAAGCCTACTAATTTGCCAGTCGTCTTTATATTTTTTATTATTTTTTATGCGCCACCGACTAAATAAATGAAAAAGTAAAACGTCAGAAGACAAAATATACACATAGTGATAATACACACGCTTTTTTTCATTCCTGTTGATATTATTTTTTTGCGCAACGAAACAAAGGATAGAAATAAAGAATAAAAAATACCTCAGAAAAGCAACATTGTGGCAAGAAAGTTTAAGGATCTGGAGACAAAAGATATACATATTAATGGTAAGCACTTGTCTTTTCTTCTTTCTTCTTTCTCTCTCTTTTTCTTCTTCTTTTTTTTAT
>CM035201.1:4390025-4402219 GCA_020233015.1 Callinectes sapidus | reverse complement strand
AGAGAGAGAGAGAGAGAGAGAGAGAGAGAGAGAGAGAGAGAGAGAGAGAGAGAGAGAGAGAGAGAGGAGGGGGGATGATTGAGGTATCCCATCGCGCATTGAGACTACTCTGGTCAAGGTTTGAGAGAGAGAGAGAGAGAGAGAGAGAGAGAGAGAGAGAGAGAGAGAGAGAGAGAGAGAGAGAGAGAGAGAGAGAGAGAGAGAGAGATTCTTGTACTGAACAATAAAAACAACAAACTGAACAATGAAAACGTAAAAAAATATTGCAATTCTGAACCCATGAAAGTTGTACACTGAAGCACTATGAATGATGATTGCCGTCACTCCACCGCTGGCAATCAGTTGAGAAAGTAGTGTGCCTAACGGTGATATATGTCTATTTCATCCATCAAGTACGGAATTCCAAAATATTGATCTTACAACATCAATACATTTTACTCGAGTATGAACTATAGATAGCATTTATATATTTAAAAAAAAGAATGGTAATAATAAGTAATAGAAGAAGAGGAAGTAACATTATGGCTACTCCTCGTCCTCACCATTGTGTGATGAGACAGGCTGGGCGTGACGAGGCAGGAGTGGTTGGAGGTGGCAACACTGCTGGCCCATTGCGCCTTGCCAGTGTTACGGGAAGCTCATCAATCTATCCCTTTCCCTTTCACGGAGAATCCTGTACTGCAGACACTTCTTGTCCAAGACATTAACAGCCTCTACTTCGCCTCTGCGTGCCGGCGAGTGCCCCGCAGCTCCGGTCCTTATCAAGGATATTATAAGCTCCTTGGTCTTTATTGTGTTGGTACTCGTGCAGAATTACAAACTTTAAAAACTAAAAGAAAATAATGTAACCTACATATATTGAAATAGTTTTAAGTATAGTTATTCAGAATTCACATTAATAGTGCATAATATGGTAACACTACATTTGACAGAAAATACCATGCGAGTATTTCTGTTGGCAGACATGGGAACCTTTAAGCCCGCCATGAGCAAGTTGCCAATTGTCAGTTTCACTTTGGCCACATGTCACAGGAGTACATTCACTTGATCCAAGTGTGAGTAGAGTGGGCTGTGACTATACAATATACAATGCAGGGTTACTGACTGCTCCAGCTTCATTTCAGGATGGTTAGGACAATTATTTGAGGAAAAGACACAACTTTCGCCTCGCATCAAGCATGCGTTGACTGGAAGGAGATATTGGAGCATGCCTAGTTCTTAATACAAGTTTCAAGGATGGTTATAATAATTTTCTATAAATCTTAATAACTTCTCAACTCAAGAACTGGTGCTATAATGTTATCTAATACAAATCATTAGTAATTTAGTACAGATTTTATTCCCTACATCAATCGCTCATGGGCAGAGAAGTGAAACAAACTATTTTACATGCAATATAAATAAAATCTACACGCCGTTTGAATACAATTTCTTTGCTCATTACGTTTGGGGCTTTAAATTGCAACTTACATAATAAGAGGTAATTTGGTCAGGATGGCAATTACGTATATATATGCATAGACTTGGAAAACACGTAATCTAATTTGCACGTTTTTAAAAATTGACATGTATCTTATAATTTAAGAGGATAACAATTTCCATGCTTCCTTAGTTAACCACACAGCATCTTTGGGCATAATGCCAAATATGTATAACTGAATGACAAAATGCATTAGAGGTACTACATTTGTGGTTAAAATTATTAAGCTGTGGCTGCACGTATTTTCACTTTATTCAACATTTTACAGCCTCTGGTCTGCTGACAATCTTGTAATACCTGAAGATTAAAACACTTTCAACAAAACCTTTAACTCAGATAAAAGCAAATACTGTTGAGTAATATTAGCTTAAGTTCTCATATAAAATTATCTGTAAACTTTAATTTATACAATCTATCAGTAATTCTACTATTGTTTCTTAGCTTCTTTCCAATCCTGAATAGAAGCTAGAACTTTATCAATCTCTTGCTCTATTCCTTTCTTTTCTATTTCAACAGTTTGTAATCTCTTTTTAAATTCTTCCTTAATTTTGTCAATCCTATTATCACACTTCAAATTTTTATTATTAAGTTCAACCAGCTTGAAGGTTAAATCTCTTAATTTTCGATGGGATGATCCACCCATATCAATATTGGCAGCAATAGCAGCGCTTCGGTTTTTCCTTGCTAAATCGTCTGGTGATTCACATTCCACTACATCTGGCTCAGTGGAAGGTTTTGCAGGTGAAGACTTATTTTCAGTTTCAATACATCCTCCAAAAGGCATCACAAACACATTTTCCATTTGCTCTTCTTGTTTGATATTTGATCCCAAATCCACTTCACTGTGAATATCATGATTAGGTTTATCTGAGGTACTAGGACTGTCTACATTAGGTGGTTGGTCTATCAGCAAGTTTGTGTTTTGGACAGCAACAGTGTGTTGAAGGACTAATGGCTGGGGCTGAGAAACATACACAGCCAAGTTTGCTGCTGGCACCTGGTACATGGGAAGAGTGGGAGTAGCATTACTATCCACTGGTATTGTGGCCATTGGAACATTATGAGGCACCTCTTCCAATGGCAATGACACTGGTAGCGGGTCAGATGGTTCCTGCTTTATGGAAACGTCAATGAAATTATTTTCTTGTACTTTTGGAGGCTTGCCTCTCTTCCTACTTGCTCCTTGTACTGCCCTCCCTTTTCTTTTCCTGGTATTGTCTTTGGGCTTGTCAGATATTTCCACCACTGGTTCTAGTATGTTCATGTTCCATTCATTCCCCACTGTTTCCTCCTCATCACTAAGCAGCTCATTCTTCCTATGTGAGAACATAAACAAGAATATTAGGTTTACAAGACAGCCAAGGTTCTAATCAAAAAGAGTTATTAACACTCTCTGGCAAGATAACTTGAAAACTAACACTTTGGTGGATCAAGTAGACAGGATGAGATATCAGAAAGTATCTTCCATCATATAAGCAAATAAATGAAGAAAAAAAATGTTGAAAAAATGTTAGGGAAAGACAAAATGAATTGCATGAGATAAAAGTTCCTCAAATAACAATGATAGTAAGTAATGGAAGATGGAACAAAACTGTGAGAAAGAGAAATAAATCAAATAACTATGAAGACAAAATAGAAAAATTATAAAGAGCTGTGTAGGAAGAAATGACAATATTCCTTATGATGTTGAGCTGCAGAGATTGAGACAAGAAATTAAGGTTTAGTGGAGACAATAACACAGGACCTAAACACTGCAAGATAGGTGGAATCAATGGATCAATGAAATAACATGAAAAACAAAGGAAACTGGTCAAGTTGGTGTAATACAATCCCAACAGATATGCATTAAATTATGATCTTCTTTATGCAGTTCTGAAGCTTTCCTTAGCATTTGATAATTAAATAAAGTCAAATTTTACTGAAGATAGCAAAAGGAGAAAGTAAGGAGACAGTGATCCATAAAATAATTTCAATGGATGGGACTGGAAAGGAAGCTTTGACAGTAACATGTAACATAAATGCTGGAAAAGAACATCATATAAAATGCCTTTAGTATTTACAAACCAATGAGGAACAGGATAAATTTAGACACAAAACAATACATATTTTTTTCTCCAGCTCCCATATAAAATCAGGAGACGTCACTAAATAACTTCAAACAAAACACATATCCACAAGCTACAGCTCTGCACAGTAACACAAAAAGATAAAGAAGAAGAAGAAGAAGAAGAAGAAGAAGAAGAAGAAGAAGAAGAAGAAGAAGAAGAAGAAGAAGAAGAAGAAGAAGAAGAAGAAGAAGAAGAAGAAGAAGAAGAAGAAGAAGAAGAAGAAGAAGCAGCAGAATATACGTACACTAATCCCAACATGGTATACTTCTCTATGTACTTCTGTGTGAGTCGTATGAGGATGACTCTTGGGGACATGGCATTGCAGGTCTCAGGGGTCGTTGGTTGAGTCTTGCCTAGGTACAGCTCCCGCACGTCCTGCACCAGACGGCTCAGCGGCATCATCTTGCCTGCTGCAGAGGAGAACAGGCCAGAATTATGTCAAGTGCAAAATAAGAGCAACAATCCAGTGGTGACTATAAAGTGTGCTTTAAAAGATAATGATTAGTTAGAGAGCAAAACTATGTCAAGACTTCTGTATCATATAAGTGGAAAACATCAACAAAAATCTAGTGTTGAATATAAACTCTAGGCCAGGGCTGAGAACTAGAAGGGTCAGTGTCAGATATTTGTGTTTTGAGGAAAATGCAGTTAAAAATATTAGTCTTTGTTAGAAATGAGGTAATTACAGCAAAGAAGTTCTAGTGTGGCTCCCTGGACGTGTGGATGACACTGGCCATTATAGCGCTGATAGACTAATAAATATCTAGTTTAATGGTGTGCTTATCTGTAATTGGCCATTTTTTGACATTGACCCTTTAACCTCTCAGCAATAGCACTCTTTCTATGCTTTATTGAGGTAATGGTTGGTTGGAGTGCAAAACTATGTCAGGAATCCTCTATATTCTCTATGATATAGACTGTTTTTGCTTTCCACTGAGGCAGGATAGTTTGAGCAAAGTAAGGTTAAAGGGTATACTGTGATTTATTCTTGTTTCACTGTTGATGATGAAGACTGGTCAGCTAAGTAAACTGAAGGGTAAAATTATGGTAAATATCTTCTGCATAGTGTGCCAATTGTTCCTGTTCTCTATTGTACATCGTGGGTGGGCAGCAGATAGTTAAGCAAGTGAGTGAAACAGATAAATATGGTGATAATGTAGCAAGAGATAGCATTATGCCCCACTTAATGTGTGTATTGGATGTGACACTGACACACTCCAGTCCATGCTAAGCTGAGTAAAGGTGAAGTTATTCAGTAGGTCCTCATCTTGTATTCTACACTTTATGCAGCTAATGTATAGTCTGGTAAGTTTGAAAGATATGAATACTCTTACATACTCAGACTAGTTATGGCACAAAAACCATAATACTTACTCTCAACAAGTGGTACCATCTGGTGAATGAGATACTGTACCACTAATCACTACACAGGCAGGCTGATCACCATGGTACTTTACAGAGGTATCTTGAGTGTTCCTGCCTTGGTTTTATTGGCCATGTAAGTGATTCCTAAGATGAACCTGTGAAGGATAATAAAAGGTAAGTATTAATTAGTGTTTCCAGTAAAATGGCATAGCTTTGTTGGCTACGGCAATTACAGTCATCATGTAGCCAGCATGCGTAAGTCCAGTGACAGCAGACCTCATAACTTAATATATGAGAGTGCCATTGCAACTCTCTTGACTTGGATCCTATCATTCTGTAGTCTATAGTATTTACAGCTGACACAGTTAAGAGCACCATCGTCAACCACAATGTGAGTCCAGTAAGGGTGATCTTTAGGGAATCTACATTGAAAACTACTCATATTGGATTATCTTACCAATAATGACTCCTCAATGACTAGCAATGACAGCCAATCACATGAATAAGCTATAATGTTGATTTTGTCATGAGTCACTGGATTAATGAAAACAATGATTCCTGAAAATTAAAACATATAAAACTTAATACCATACATGGCACTGAGGTACAGCAATAGGGAAAAGGGTTAAGAGAAACAAGAGTAGAGTCATGCAGGGGGGCAAACACTTAACACCGAGGAAGCTACAGTGGTTCACCGAAATGTTAATCCCTCAACAAACGATAAATAACTTCTATCACGGTAAATACAACATAAACGCAGCGAATGCAAACAACAATTCCACATCCTGAGATCCATTCTAGGCCGAGTGATGCACAACACCACAGAGGCAAACGTGACTCAAAACCTCACGCCCGGAAGTAGGCGGCTACACTCTCTTCCTTCTTCAGTACCCAAGCATTCCACGTGGCTGCTTTGAGTCCTGCGGATGCACAATACACTCCTGACGGCGGTGTAGAGGCGGCAGGCAGCTGAGGTTATCAGAACCTGAGAAATAAATAAGGACATGTTAGCGTACCCACCTGAGGAACTTACGGGATGCTGTGTTTACGTTAGTGCCTCCCGCAGTGTTGCCAGTCGCGGGCCAAACATGGAGAGGACCAAACTTTCTTGTTGTAACAGCGGAGCAGTGTGCCACCCAGCTGGCACTGTCACATCTTAAAACTTTCTTGCATGGGTTCTGCTTTATTACCATAATTTTTGGGAACATGTCCCGCACCAGTCTGAGCAGTCCTGCTGACTTGAGTTGCTGTTCCGGCATCCAGGGTGCTTTGTAAGTTTATCCCGATAATGTTGCATTATTTATTCATTCTTCTATAAAAGAGAAATTAGAAGTCACATGACATTTTCTAATTAAAAAGTTATATTATATTTTCTTACAAAAATGCATTTATAGTACATTCACCATTAATATAATTGAACGAGTAAAGCATGAATTGTACTTACAGGTTTGAGAGAGAGAAAAAATCCTTCCTTTATTCTTTCCATCCTGACAAAAAAGGGTGCAGTGTGGTGTCTTCCCCAAGATTCAACCTATTTCTTCCATTTAGTTGGTAACCATTCCTCGTCAAGTGATTTGCCTCACCAGATCTCTGTGTAATACTCTGTGTCGCATTATCAGCTGAAGTGGATGGTGGTTAAAATGATAACACAACGAAGTTGAAAGGACCGCAGTCACAAAAAGTTCAGTGTGTTATCTCAAGGACTGTTAACAACACCGGCTTGAAGAGAACTTGTCTTAGAATGAAATTTTCAATGTTATTTTCGTGATAGTATCTAGTAACAATTATACTAATGGCTTACCCTGATTTCTGCATCATCATTGACATAGTCTACTCCCTCTAAGAACCTACATCAACATTTTGAATGATTTATCAAAACTGACGATTTTTTTTTTATTTATTTACATATTTATTTATTTATTTATCATTTTTTTTTAACTGCGATGACTAGCAAAGAATTCCTTCTTTTAACAAGACACCATATATCTGACAACAATGACCTTGTCAACGAAAATATTTATAAAACTTCATTACGACCTGTGTGTGTGTGTGTGTGTGTGTGTGTGTGTGTGTGTGTGTGTGTGTGTACAGTGCCACATCAAGATCATGGTAGTTTTTCTCATTCTTTTTTTCATCGTAGTCTCTATATATAGTTTTGTATCGGTTATTAGGTCCTCTTTCACCACTGATCCTTTCCCTTAGTTTTCCTTCACGTTTTACAGCACGTTTTTGTTTTCTCGCACATTTCACCTCTCATGACTCCCTTCTCATTCGGTAGCTCGAGGCGTTCCACTCTGACTTGGTAACGACGCGAGTTCACTTTGTATAACTCCCGTTACTACATATTCTTCCTCCCACCCACTCACTATATTCACCTCACGGCCTCTTGGTCTTATTATCTCCCTTCCTCCACTATTCTTTTTACTTTCTCTCCCTCTGACGCCACTACGGTCTGACCCAAACGATTTATAGGCAACCATACTAGTCCGTGCTCAGAACTCATTTTCATTTTACTATGCGTGGTTCTCTCGTTCACTCGTCTATTTACCATGTACTTATTTGCTTTTCTGATCATTTCTGCTGCCTGGAGATTATAGTAATGGCATCATCCCTTTTGTGTTTGCTTGTGTTTACTTTCTAACAGTCTCGCGAAAGTATCTTTTATTTCCGTTAGTGGACAGTTTAGTGTCAAAAAATTACTGATAAGCTTAAGGTATTTTGTTTTATTCCATAATACTTTCTTTCAATAGCGATGTATAAAGTTCTCTATAAGCTGTCATTTCCTTACTCTCTTGCTCCTCTCTTTCATGTGTGGCAATGGTAACTTGATTTGAAGAAGAGATAAAATAAAAGATGATGAAGACCAGAGAAATATCTAGAAGAAAGGAAGGAGGGTAAAAATTCACATAAGAAATAACCTGCAAACGAAAAGAGGGGCACCTAAAAGCAAGAAAAACTGGCACAGTCCCTCATTTCATCTTCGTTTTCTGTGAGACTAAGAGAGAGAGACAGAGACTGCTGAACTGAACTCCTTGGGGTCGCAGGCTCCAATCTGAAGGGACGCCCCGCAAAGATTATACTGGTTATTGCCCAGCCCCGCCCTGCCCTGACCCCGGTGAGCACTCTGGGGTGAAGGGAGGTTCCGCGGGGCGGGGATGGGGACGGGGGGGACGGGGGTAGATGAGGGGGCGTGGTGTGAAAGGCCCGCATGCAAGATTATTAGCGCAGATTGTACCAAGATCGTAACAAAAGTCGTAAAGAGAGAATGTGAGATACTTTAAGACTTACTGACTGACTGACTGAGTGACTGACTGACTCTCTCTCTCTTTTCCAGCACCTGTTTTATAACGAGTATAGCTAACACACACACACACACAAAATCTGCTTTTAATAATTCAAATGACTGTATCGAAGTTCCGAGCAGCAGTGAACGACTAATGGGTTCGTAGTTGTAGTCGTGCTGAGGAGGACGACCCCTTCAGATACACCTACGACGCCACCACCACCACTACCACCACCGGCGCTGGTGCTGTTCTTATCCTGGGCTTCTGCAAATCCCTTCATTAACACCAACAGACACCCTGGCCTTACTTCAACTGCAGTCACCACTACCACTACCAATATGGCCCCAGTCGCGTCAAGTAAGAAGGGACTCCTCCACCTGGCGGAGAAAGCCGTGTTTAAAACCCTGAACCCTAAACGTAAGTCAAGCGTTAACAAGCGGAGGAGTCACGGAGGGGAGGAGACGAGAACAGGACTACGGAAGATGATCAAACGAGGCGTGAAAAAAGGGGCACGTGTGGCTATGACTGCTTACGGGATAGCGAGGGAGACTGGGATGCTGGGGGGCGTCCCGGCTATGGTGGCAGACGCCTTTGTGAATACTACGGGGGCATTGCTGGGTTTACAAGGCCCACAACCCGGGAGCACACCCATTGCTTCTGGCTGGAACTTGGAATACGAGGCTTCACTGGATGACAAGAATTGCTCCTTTTCTCTGAGCGTCACCAAATCACCGGAGTTCTCGACGCGGCTTCAGTTCAAGTCCCCTGTCGACGTTTTCATGAAACCAGGAAAGATGGAGGTGAGGGGAAGTGCAGGCCGCTCCCACACACAAGAAAGGGCGGCAACTCCAGGCGGGGCGAACTCTTTCGTCTCTCCTGGTACTTCAAGAACGGATTTAGTCCCTTATGGTTCCTTGATCGAAGCCACACCGCCGGGCTTCGAAACTTGTCCTCTAACACCCTTACAGACGGAACCAAACCCGCTCCCTCGTATCAAGGTAGAGAGGACACCCATAGTGACGGAACCAGCATACCCACCTCCTCGTATTAAGATGGAAAAGAGGAGTATAAAACGAGAGGTTGTGTAATTCGTGAATGGAGCACGGAGGAGAAAGAGGAGGAGGATCAAGCAAGAAGCCCTATAATTTATCTAATCAGGGCAACGTAAATAGAGTGGAGGGAATAGAGCAGCACCAATATCGGGGGGAAAAAGTTGCTCATCTTTACACACACGCCTCACTGACCTATTGTTGGGTCTTGGTGATGGCGGCTTGGTGGTGAGTTGCAGAATGGGTGTTGGAATGGCTGCGTCCTACTGAAGGCAACCTGGTTGTGGGAAAAAGTGCTCGTGTAGGGACACTGATAATGCATAGCGAGAAGACACAATAGGAGGTGGAGAAGGAGAAAGTGGTCAGATGGCATATACTTAAGTGTTACAAAGTGTCATTAAAAAGTTAAACACGTGACTTCAGGTAACTGTCACTAGTGCTAACCAGTGCTTGCCAATCCCCAGTCTAAACCACACAGCAGTATATCGACCTCTTTGTACTTTCTCGCCACGCTCGCTGAGAAATGTTCCCTTCCCACACCTTTGTGCTCTAAATCAAAGCAATGTTTATTTTGTATCCCCAATTTCCGACCGCCGAGTCTTGCCAATGTTTTAAAAATTGTTTGGAGTGAGTAATAAAGAACATGTGTTTGTAACTGACGTGTTTCCTCGCCTTGTTGGAAGATGATGAAGGGAAAGTGTACTCCGCGACCTGAGCTGAACCTGCACCACACCTGTTCCTCCCTAATAAAACACTCTCACTCTTACTACTTTACTTACACTTTCTCTCTCTCACTCACTCTTATTCAATCTAATAATCTCTCCCTACTTTATCCACACTCTTGCTAATTCTCTGTCTGTCTCTCTCTCTCTCTCTCTCTCTCTCTCTCTCTCTCTCTCTCTCTCTCTCTCTCTCTCTCTCTCTCTCTCTCTCTCTCTCTCTCTCTCTCTCTCTCTCTCTCTCTCTCTCTCTCTCTCTCTCCACGTTCTTGCCGTTTCATTCACTCACTCACTACGGTGTATCAACTTTTTATTAATTTATATATACTTTTACGGTTTCTGAATGTATGACTACATACTTGGCCTATCATTATCATCATCCTTTCCTAAATAATTCACCTTGACCATGTATTTTCATCTATTTTCTCTTTTTTTTACTTAACCGTTTAATTCCACCTCAGGAGATGAAATTGATGAGTTTAGAGGGTGAGCAGAAGCGAGGGAACAGCAGGAAGAATAAGAGGAGGAAGAAAAGGAGAATTGAGTGGGGAGATACAAAGCAATAAATGTAAAAACTTGAGGCATATGAACAAGATGAACAATGAACGATAAGGTGAGGAGAAACAATACGATAAACAACCCAACATGTACAAGAATGTATACATGTTCTGTCTTTGGAATTAATGGACTGTAGCTGAATCATGAAAAAAAAAAAAATATATATAGTGGTGATAATTACTTGTATAATAAAAAAAGGGAATCTTGACCCTCTAATTACTGACTAAAGAATAGGTTAGTATGCATCACTACACCTTCACCATCATCACCACCACAACCTATTTAGCCGTGAGAAATGCTTCCTCTCCCTTTCCCTCCGTCTCCCTTTCTCCTATATGGGGTATGGAGAACTGGCTGAACAGAAAGACAGTAAAAGGTGAGAGGAGGAGAGATAAAACGGAAGTATAAGGTGGAAGTGATGAAAGGGAAGCTGGGGAAGGAAGAAGGGAGGGTGAGAAGTGGTCACTGCACCGCTGAGGGGATAGAGAAGGCTGAGACGGGAGTTTATAGTGGCCAAGATGGAGTGGGGAAGATTGGGGAAGACGTAGGGGGAGGTAACTAGAGTAAAAGAGTTAGAATATCAAAGGAGGGAGTTTTGAGGGTGTTTTCAAAAGGCTAGGAGGGGTTGGGGAAGCTGGGGGAGACATGGGGAGGAAACTTTGGAACTTGGTAAGGTCAGAGTGTAGGAGAATTAGGTAAGAGGTTGAGGGATGCATTGGGTGTTTAGAAGGTGTTTCCAAAGGGCCGGGGGGGGGGGGTCGGGGGAGGTAAATAGAGAAAAAAAGGTAAAGTAAGAGTGTCCGGGGAGTGGTTGATGCCTGGGGAGTTTATGAGGGCTTGGGGAGGAGTGAAGCGAGTGGTGGACGCGGGCAGTGCAGGGGGTGGGGGTTTGGGGCGGGGGAAGCAGGGCAGTGGTACGGTGTTGCCTCATAGTTACCTGCTACCACCTTCCAGCGGGCAACCCCAAAACCAACCAACCGCAAGAACTTGTTGACCACAGTTTGCCGAACCCACCCGCTCGCCAGCACTATTACTGGGTCACCTCCACCCACCCCCACACCCCACCCTCAGCCCCCTTCCCCCCACGCCCATCCCCAGCCTCCATCACGCCCCCACAAACACCCCTCCCCCCCACTCTGACTAACCAACACTGATCCTCCGCAGTTATCCAAGAAGCTTAACGAAAACAAATAAAGGATAATAACAACAATAACAACAGCAACAGAAGTAGCAGCAATAAACACTGGAATTGCCATACTACCACCGCTGTACTCCCTCCTCTACTACTACTACTACTACTACTACTACTACTACCACTGATGGAAATTAAGTGTGGTTTTTCCAGTGAGATAAGGAGGAGGAGGAGGACGAAGAGACGGAAAAGATGAAGGAGGAAGAGGAAGAGGAGGAAAAGGAGGAGGAGGAAAAGAGGGAGGAGATATGTACAAAAAAGTGATAAGGCAGGAAGAGAAGAGAGGGAAGAGGAAGGAAGAGGAAGAATGGAGGTCAGACTGAGTGAAGAAAATGGTTCATTGGGAAAAGGGAAGATGGTGGCATGGGGGAGAGGGAGAGGAGAAGGGAGAAGGGAGAAGGAAGGGAGAAGGGAGAAGGGAGGGAGGAGAAGGCGGGTC
>CM035201.1:4346841-4349341 GCA_020233015.1 Callinectes sapidus | reverse complement strand
AACATTACTAAAAAGAATGATAGTACTACTACTACTACTACTACTACTAATAATAATAATAATAATAATAATAATAATAATAATAATAATAATAATAATAATAATAATAATAATAATTCTACTATTATTATTAATCCTACTATACCAATAATGATTACATTAAACATGATACATAATTACATAAACAACAACACTACCACCACTAATAATAATAACAACAGCACCACCACTACCACCACCACCACCACCAGCAGTAGCAGCAGCAACAGCACCAGCAACAACAACAGCAACAACAACAACAACAACAACAACACCGCACCATAGACAAACACAAGCATCACTCTTCACAAAACTATTTTAATCTCATCCATTTCTTTTCATTAAACTTACGCGTACCTCCAATCTCAACCCTACAACCCCCTTCCTTCCCTTCCCTCCTCCCTTCTATCAATATCCTCCTTTCCCTTAATACGTTTACTTTCTATACCCCCCCCCCCGGTGTCGTCCATTTCCAATCCTTTCACATCCTCTCCATCTCATCCCTTCCCTTCCCTTCCCTCACTCGCCCTCCATAGGACATCATTTCCCATCCCCCTTCCACTGAATCTCTTCCTGTCTCGCCCTTCACTTTCCCATCCCTTTCATTCCTTCTCCCGCCAAGTTTCTTCCTCGCCCTTCACATCACGATCTTTTCCATCCCTTTCATTCTTTCTTCCTCCAAGTTTCTTCCTCGCCCTTCACAGCCTATCCTTTTCCGTCTCTTCCCTTCCTCTTCAGTTTTTTTTTCTTCCCTCGCCCGTCCCATCTTTTCCCGTCCCTTCCTAACACTCTTCAAAGTTTCTGCCTCCCTCGCCCTTCACAACGCACCCTTTCCCATCCTTTTCCTTAACTCTTCCTCCAAGTTTCTTCCTCGCCCTTCACATCCTATTCTTTTCCGTCCCTTCCCTTTCCTCTTTGAAGTTTTTTTTTTCCTCTTCCTTACAATCTTCATAGTTTCTGCCTCCCTCGCCCTTCACAACACGTCCTTTCCCATCCCTTTCCTTCCCTCTTCCTCCAAGTTTCTTCCTGCCTCGTCCTTTTCTTCCCGCGTCTCTGCCACCAACTGCTGCCGCGGTGCATTTCCGACCAGCTGCATGAGTGGCGTTCACGTTTCCCCGTTCAGGAAAACTACTAGCCCACTGAATGAGAATTATGTGTCTTTTTGAGGACCGAGGACATCACTCAATAGCTACTACGCCCTCTTACTGAACATTCGGTATACATTAAGGATGGAGGGTGAGTACTTGTGTTTTAAGGTTGTATATTTGGGCATCGATGGCACCCGAGACTGTGGTACAAAATTAAGTGTTTGTAAAGTTGTCAGTAAGAGAGATTGTGTCGTAGTGAAAGTGTCAATACAAAGAATCCTAAAAGAAATAGTCTAGGACGAAAAAAATTATAATAAATAGAACAACAACAACAACAAGGAAAGTACAGGAATAAGAACAAAATCAAACAATTATGAAGATAAAAATAATAAAAATGTAAATCTGGGACGGTGACGGAGACTAATTTCATGAAGTGTTTACGCCGAAGGAACGAAATTTTGCGCGCTGCTTCGTGTATTACTGAACGCTTCACATCTTGCTTAAAAACTGCATCATTACACATTTCACTACTGCTACGTATTTCCATGTTTATCCTCTTCACATTTTCAAGGTTTTTAATATCCTCACATTATCTTTTTTTTATTATTTGCATTATACACTGTTAATAATGATTTTTTTACTTTCGTCTTCATTTACTTTCCTTGAGGAATAAAAATTAAGACGTAACTTTCCCCCTGTATAATAGGCTTTCCTCTTTAAACTGATAAACGCGCGGCCCATGTTGCTCGGTGAAGTTCCCCAAACATGCACTGGGCTGGAAAGTGACAGCGCTCCCTCCCCCACGCCGCCCCCCCCCAAGTCCATCCCCAGCCTGGCCCCACTCCCTGCCTCCCAAATTACAGCCTGCAAGCTTACGTCAGCACCTCGGCAGGCCTCGCAGCAGCAACGCCATGCACCATATATACGTGAGTCCACCCACACGCCGCCACTTAGCCCCAAACTTTAAGCAAGTCTAATGTACTTTTTTTCCCCCTTACAAGGCTAACCTTCCTCTGTAATTATGCCGAGACACAAGTATTTATGTAACGGGCGGCTTGCGATTAAGTGCAGGGCGTTATGACATGTGTCCTGCCTCGGGGCACTTCTGCTTCAAAAATGCAACGTAAGTCCAAAAAGCCTCTGTAATTACGCGTGACGGAGTAGCTAGCCAACCCTGGGTACGATCAGGTCGTTAATTGAGATATTTACCCCCATACTACCCCCATCCTAACCCTCCCAGCAGCAGCAGCAGCAGAGGCGGCGGCCGGCAATACAACTTTTTATTCTTAAGGCTCATCGCTCTGATCCACCGCCGCGCTCAGACGGAAGACGGAGAATCATTAGACACAGCCCGAGCCATCACGCAGGAGGTT
>CM035201.1:4306841-4344341 GCA_020233015.1 Callinectes sapidus | reverse complement strand
GAAGAGGAGGAGGGGAGGCGGAGGAGGAGGAGGAGGAGGAGGAGGGAGGAGGAGGGAGAGGATGAGGGGAGGATGAGAAGGAGGGCGGAGGAGGGAGGAGGAGGAGGTGCGGAGGAGGAGGAGGAGGAGGAGGAGGGCGGAGGAGGAGGAGGAGGAGGAGAAGGAGAAGGAGGAGGAAGAGGAGGAGGGGAGATGGGATATTTTCACAGGTGGGAGTTTATTTGAGTGGAATTTTACATAGAAACTGGGAAGACAGTAGCCAACTCAGACTTCTTACAGGTTTGGTGAGATACATATCAACATAGTAAACCTTTACAAATAATTCATTAGTATGGTGTTAATGCTTTATTTTTTTTCTTTCTTTTCTTCCCTTCTCTCTTTCCTTCTCTCTTTACGTGTCAAGGAATCTGACCAAGAAAACAAACACAAAATATGAAACAGGAAGGAAAAAATAAATAAACCGTTCGATATGCCGTTCCAAAATAGCTAATTATAGAAAATCCCATAATTCACCATTTCCTCGCTTTTATTTAGCGTAAACTCAATGGACGACCCAGTGAGGTAAATTAAGAGATCATTAAACAATAAGCAAACGAAAGCTTATTAAAGAGAAGGAAAATTATCATAAAACTCGAAATAAACGGAGTCTGTATTCTAATAGCGTTTTATGTGGTCTAAAAAAGGTTAACAAAAATAGAAACTCAAATAAAAGGTTGAATAAAAAGAGAAATGCTAACTTAGTGTACCCAGACCCATCTATCTCCACCTGCTCTCTTCCATCTTCACCTCCACCTCTGCATGCCTTCTTGATTTGTGTACATTCCTCCTCCACCTCCACCTGTTCACCCAACATCTCCATCTGTACAGTCACTTTCATCTCCACGTGTGAATACCCTCCACCTCTCTCTCTCCACTTCTACGTTCACATCTCCACCTACGTTATGTTACCCCTCTTATTACACTGTCACTGACCTTCCACTGGTTTACATCCCTCCACTTCTACCTATGTACACACCCTGCCCCTCCACCCTATGTCCACCTGCACCAACCTCACCTCTCCACTTCTACTGGTATATATATCCACATCTCCATCAATGTCGTGGTATCCCTCCTATTACACGGAGTTGACTACCATCATCGCAGTTTCTATGTAAAATTCAGGTAAATAAACTCCAAACCGGTGAAGATTCCTCTAAAAATACCTCCTCTTCTTCTTCTTCTTCTTCTTCTTCTTCTTCTTCTTCTTCTTCTTCTTCTTCTTCTTCTTCTTCTTCTTCTTCTTCATCTTCTTCCTCCTCTTCCTCCTACAAGATAAATTTCCCCCCAAAACATGACCTAAGAAAAGCTATTTTTTTCTTTTTTTATGGGATGAATGGTTCGTTCTCCACCTACATATATGCGTCCCTCCTCCACCTCTCTCCACCTATGTACACACCCTCCACCCTCCACCCTCCACCTGGCAAGTTGTAATGTTCAAAAAGAAAAAAAAAGAAAAGAAAAGAGTCCCTCATTCACAAACACGGAAGATAATCACCCAAGATCCGCCTCATTTCCTGATGTCGTGATCGCTGCCAATCTTCCCGACTGTCTCAAGCGGCCTCATTTTCTCTCCATTTCTCGTGGAAGTCCTTTGAGTTTTGTTCTGTTTCCTTTTTTTTTTTTTTCTCTCTCTTTTCTTTTTCTTTTTTTTTTATTTACATCGACTACCTAATTTTTTTTTTTCTCTCTCTCTCTCTCTGTCTGTCTGTCTGTCTGTCTGTCTCTCTCTCCGATTTTTTTCTACACGTGTTTTAAAGGATTATAAAAAACATAGCAAGTACTTTATATTTCTCTCTCTCTCTCTCTCTCTCTCTCTCTCTCTCTCTCTCTCTCTCTCTCTCTCTCTCTCTCTCTCTCAACTCAACTACTTGGTGCCTTAAAAGCGCTTTTTTACGCCACGCTAATTCACTTGGGTTCATTTTTACATATTTCCATGTTTCCATAATGACAGTCAATCTCTGGAAAATGGCAAAGTTTAATTCCCGGCACCAACTTTCCTTCCAAAAAAAAAAAAAAAAAGAAAAAAATGTGAACGGCTAAGTTGAGTCCCAGGCAGGAAAAAATCAAGAAGAATCAGAACTTAAAGAGAAACGAGACGCAGCGCTGAGTGACAGATAACCAGAGAGAGAGAGAGAGAGAGAGAGAGAGAGAGAGAGAGAGAGAGAGAGAGAGAGAGAGAGAGAGAGAGAGAGAGAGAGAGAGAAAGAGAGAGAAATCATGACCCTAGAACGGTGTAGAAAAATTTAAAAAGAAAATTCTTAATATAGGACTAAGTTATATCTGTTGTGCAAAGAGTATGGGAGGAGGAGGAGGAGCAGGAGGAGGAGGACGAGGAGGCAAGAGGGAAGGGAGAAAAACGAAAGCAAATGTTGTAGATGGTAATAATGATAATAATAGTAGTTTTCATCTGCTTTAACCCTACACACTATCTTAAGCCCTTCACTAGCGGGACGCATTTCTACCTACAGTTTGGGGTACAATTAGATGATTTTATTGACATTACTAAAGCTCCACGGAGGCCAGAAGCTTAATGGCCAAAGTCCTCACTACTCTAATCCCCACATCATTTTCTGAAGCTCTATTAATTCGTCTACTGGTAAGAAGAATAGATGTGAAAATACGTCATAGTACTGAAGGAGTTGAGTGTAGCAAAATATTCTTAAGCTGCTTCCAAATGTAAACTAATATGCTTCTTGCTGCCGAAAGTGATTTTTTTTTTTTAATTAATAACAAAATGATGAATGAAGTACAACAGTTCCCTTGTTCCTGACTTAATCCAATTCTTACCGACCAGGAGCGTCATTGTTCACGCCTTCAGGTTTCGAATCCTCCTCACTCAGCGACTCTCAAATCACGAACTGAGTAGAATTCTCTATTTTCCCACGAATCCACAATGAGGCAAGTTTATGTGCTATTACTGTTACGGGAGTACAATATAATACAAGAAATTATCAAAACTGAAGTAAAGACACGGAAGAAAAGTGGTTGTGGAAGAAAGCTACATCCTTCACACCAATCGTCAAAATAATCAGGCAAAACTCTGCAACCATAGGAAGAACATTTTGCAATACTATTACCGAGGCGCACACATTAATATAGCACGAAAACGTAATTAAAAGGTCTATATGCGCCGCAATTATTAAACACAAACCCGCGGGATTGATTACATTTAAAATATGCATTGGGAAATCGTCAAATAAACACTCCGAGTCCCCTGACGCCTTCAGCACTAAAATTATCTATTATGTGATGGAAATGATGGCCCCGTGTACTGGGGATTCTGTTTCTGGCCTCACTCAGAGAACTGGAGGAGCCCCCCCACCCCCCACCCATCCCCTCTGCTCACCCTGACAGCAGACGCAAACAGTCCTGCTCCCTCCACTCCCTTCTACGCTCTTTCCTCCGAGGCCCATCGTCTCACAACGGCAGCCTTCGCCGAGACAGGGGCCATAAATAAATTACTGGAGATTTATATATATAATAGTGTGACAGATTGAAAAATTTTCATCGACAACGATTTTTTAAGCTACATAACCATTTATGTGAGGAGGGTTCCTCCAAAATTGCATAAAAGATTTTAGATATAAATCAAAATACGTGAGGCTATTATGGAGACGAATGGATTCTAATATTTCGGAATTGATGGAAATCCGCAGGTTTCCTCGCCAGACTAAAACGGGAGGAATAAAGAAAACGTTGCTGTCACCATTTCTTCGACGCAGAAAGTAAAATCTCTTCCTCTGTTTCTTTGAGAAACTCCAACTTTCCCTTCGTGTCGCGAATATTCAGTCGAGGCCAACTTGTGAGGTGTGTTATGCATGAACTCGCACACAGACCACGGTTCGTCACAGGGCCGAGCTCGCCCGGAAAGTGTAAGAAAGGGAAATGTATGCCAGCTTCCTGCGGCCGTCTGGCGGTGTCCTCTGCCGCCCGGCATGTGTCGTCACTCAGGGAAACACGCGCCTTCAAGATAGTCGGTGTGGCGCGTTTCTTTATCGAGGGGACTGTCATCTTTCGAAATGTGAGATTATCGGAAAATAGGAGAGCCGTCAGCCGCGCCAGAGAGGAGCCTTTCTCACGCCTGTCCCGAGCCACCAGGGCCTCCAGAAGACCATAATATGGCCTGCTCCAATTTCTCGACCCTCCGGCCACCACATGTCACCTCAATACAGGCAAGCCAATGGTTAACAGCCTTACCATTACCACCACCACCACCAGGCCATCACGTGCCGCCTGACAGGGTTGGGTGAGCTTACGTGAACACCACCTCCGGAAACAAGCCATTTCCAGGTAAGTAATCGATTTAATACACATATATTTACTGTGACCCTTTATCGCACAGGCAGCGACGTACAGGAAGACGCACATGCACACACCATTAGTCTCCTTGTATACCGCCCCCCCCCTCCCCACCAACCTAACACACACAGACGTACACACAGGCGCAGCACACCACTATGATTTGTCGTCGATCGTTTTGCACTTGTTTTTGGCGCCGCGAGAACAGAGTGCAACGCAGCGGCGGCGCCTGTCGTGCACGCCCGCCGTTTGGGAGGCAGTGCATGCAAGTGCCTCTGACAATCGCCCTGTGACATGCAATACACACCTCGCCTCGTCCAGCGCTCACTAATAGCCGGTGCTAATCATTGCCTCATTACCAGAGATAACCACCTGAGATAAGGATTAATAGTTATATTATATTCACCATCATCTCAGCACTGGTCATTATCTGCTCGGTGAAAAGTTTGCTGATCTCTCACACGCCAAGGAGTTAATGCGGATGATGACGACATGTTCACGGCCTGGCTTGCCTCACGACGCCATGAGGGTTGGCACACACACACACACACAAACACACACACACACACACACACACACACACAACACGTAGTGTAGTGGTTAGCACGTTCGGCTCACAACCGAGAGGGCCCCGGTTCGAGTCCCGGGCGCGGCGAGGCAAGTGGGCAAGCCTCTTAATGTGTATCTAGCCTCTGTTCACCTAGCAGCAGCAAGTAGGTACGGGATGTAAGTTGAGGGGTTGTGGCCTCACTGTCCCAGTGCGTCGTGTGTGATGTGGTTTCAGCCCTACCCGAAGATCGGTCCATGAGCTCTGACCTCGCTCCGTAGGGTAAAGGCGACTGCGACAGTGAAATTACACACACACACACACACACACACACACACACACACACACACAATCTTTGAAGTGCATATTTAGGTGCATGCAATCGCCAAGCACTTCTGCTCAAACATACGCCGATGAATGTAAGCAACCGAGCAGGTATTCACACACACACACACACACACACACACACACACACACACACACACACACACACATCTTTCAAATGCTTACTTATGTGCATGCAATCTATATGCACTTTTAATCAAACACACACACACACACACACACACACACACACACACACACACACACACATCTTTCGGATGCATATTTGTGCGCATGCAATCCACATGCACTTCTAAACACACACACACACACACACACACACACACACGCACGCACGCACGCACACACACACACACACACACACACACACACACACACACACACACACACACACATTGACATTTCCCTTAATTCATTCTTTCCTACTCCTACATCACTCTTTCAACACCCATTCATTATATTTCTTTTTTTCCCACCCACACATACTCCCCTCAATTCTCTTCCTACTCCTACACTCCCACTTGAACTTTCCTCCTCTGCTCTTAACTCTCCCTTACTTTTCTTTCTTTCTCTCCACTTCCATTCACTCTTTATCATTATCTTCCTATTCCTTAACTCTCTCTCTCTCTCTCTCTCTCTTAAACCCTAGCAAAGTAAAACGCTTGCCGATAACCAGAGACTGTTGTTATCAAGATGCAAGGAACTACGGCAGACTCTTTAATTTTCAAACCCTGACTCAGCTGACACACGCTGCCTCACTCACTTGGCCGCCCGGTAATTTGTTCACCTCCCCCCTCCCTCTCTTCCTCCCTCCTCCCCCCTCCCCTTCTTCCTCCTCCTCCTCCTCCTCCTCCTCTGATCTACTCATAAAGTGTGCGATTTACTAACTTAGCACACCGTCACTTTCCCAAAAGGATAAAATACAGAAAACATAATAAAAGGAAATTAAAAGTAATGTCTCTCTCTGTCCTTAATTTTTTTTGTTAACCTTCCTTTGTGATTTTCTTGATTTACCGAATCTATATTTATTGTGACAAGAATAAAAACAATAAAAAAACAATAATAAAATAGGGTTTTTGTCAATCATATTTTCCCTAAATCCTCCCCCTACCTCTATCATTTTCTCTTTGTTTTAAAGAGAAAATGCGGGCACACACACACACACACACACACACACACACACACACACACACACACACACACACAGAAAAGTCACATCCATAATCTTTTCTTTATCAACTTTATTTTTCAATGTGATTTCCTAATATTCTATTATTCCCTTTTTTTCCTTCTTTTTCCTCTTTTGGTTCGCATGCTGGAGTGCTGACGTGACGTCAGTGAGGATGGGTAACTAACACCAGCAACCACCTAACTACAGTGTTTGCCTACGTCAAGTCTTCAAATTATTTCCATGGCTCTCATTGAACCGTGTCATTGTTTATAGCTACATACGTATACGTCGAGAAATAAAAATGCAGCGGGCAGCATGTGATGAAAATTTCAACGAAGCACTAAAAAGCATGATCTACGTCCTTGCCAATAACAGAGCCATGCATGTTAAAAAGTAGGAAGACTTGCATGAAAGTTTTCTGCCAAATCTAAATACCAAGTAACTGCAAAATTTACTATTGCAAAGGAGTGTTTTCGTCGGGCCAAGGTTAACCCTAACACCAAGGCTCGGCACCATTAAGCCAGGAGTGCTGTAAGGTTACTAGGAAGCCGTGCGCTTTGTAACCTGGCCGTGCCTTCCGCGTCGCCCCTCCGCGCATCGCCGCCACGGAGAAAACGGCAGTGCTTGGCGAGGCTTATGAGAGTTGATCAAGATTAGTGCCGTGACACACCTACTAATGGAGAGCAATTGTACTGCTTGCGTTTGTCTTACTTTTATGTTTCGTGTACATGACGGTGTGTGTGTGTGTGTGTGTGTGTGTGTGTGTGTGTGTGTGTGTGTGTGGCGATACTCATTTACTCGGCACCCATAATTGGTTCTTCGTAGTCCCGTGCGATGGAATGGTGTTCTTCCAAATCCGTCTTCATGGCCGTGTCCAAGAATAATATCTGCACAAACACCAAATTACTAAGATAGAGAATGCACGCAATGCCACCTCAAGCCTATGCCACTAACCAGAACCAGGACAACAAAATAAAATGTCTTGCTGCTTCCACATGTGTGCAGACTCAAAACAATAACAGATACAAGAACAAAATTACAGAAGGAGGGAGCAAGTACCATGCTCATTAAAGGTATATGCATTAGGCAAATAGGTAGTGAGATATTGAGCTGCCGTGAACACCAACTGCAGCGTCGTGTCCGCGGCTCCCAAAATGCCTCTAGTCACAAAACCACTAGTGCAAACTCCTGCCAAAAGCTTCGCATAATCTCGGAATAAAAAACGCAGTACATTTTGGGAAAGCTTCACATAATTATACACGAAGAGTAAAGTATTTTCATGCCGGACTTTCGTGAGGGGAGAAAGGAATTTTGAACTCAGGAAAAACGCGAGATAAAAAAAAAATACTAACTGTACCAACCAAGTGAGTGATGCTCGACAAGAAAACGAGAAAGTAAATGAAAAATTTGCGAGGCAGATGTAGCATTCAAATTTTCTCGGGGAAAAGAAAAACCTCTTTAGACTAGCACAGAAAATATAGGTCAGTAAATGAAAGAGTGCTACAGTGTAAGAAATGGACATATTTGGAGCCAAATTATTACAAAGATGACATAAGAAGAAAAAAGGATCAAATAATTTCTAACGGGGACGACGGCATGAACACGACACACACACACACACACACACGAGGTCCAGGACAGGAACATACTCACTGGCTAACTTCCGGACACCACAGTACATACATACGAATTATGAGCGTGCTGGCTAACCTGGAGTGCAAGAACAATCAATAAATCAGTCAGGAATACGAGGAATTAAACTTTACGAGGACCCGAATACTAGAAGATAAAAGGTCACCAAATAGAAGCAAATGAGAAAGTGCATGTAAGTGGCATGGTCGTCTACAGCGAATGAAAATTATTATGAAAGAAAATATACGAGGATGGTGTGTTAGTGGTGGTGAGAGACATGGAAGGAAGAAAATTATGTCATATGGCGAATAGTAGCTTAAAGGAATGAACCACTAGGGAATTAGAGGTGTGGTGTAATGGTGTTGAAAAAAAAAGGAAAAAGAAAAAAGATCAACGCTCGAGAGAGAGAGAGAGAGAGAGAGAGAGAGAGAGAGAGAGAGAGAGAGAGAGAGAGAGAGAGAGAGAGAGAGAGAGAGAGAGAGAGAGAGAGGCTCCTGACCTTTAAATTAGCATAAGGTGACATGAGCTGTGAAATTATGGCGGTCAGAGTTATAGGCTGATAAATTATAGTTCTAAATCTGTCCCCCTTTGATCAAGACTCTCAATTCATCAGGTCTTGACCAATCACCACCGCCCTCCTTACTGTGGGGAATACAAGAAATGGAACATGGTGGTGGTGGTGGTGGTGGTGGTGGTGACTGTTGTAGTGGTGGTGGTGGTTGTAGTGGTGGTGATTGTGGTGGTGGTATCCATTATTATTATTATTATTATTATTATTATTATTATTATTATTATTATTATTATTTATTATTATTATCATTATTATTATTATTATCATTATTATCATTATTATTATTATCATTATTATTATTATCAATATTATCATTATTATTATTATTATTATTATTATTATTATTATTATTATTATTATTATTATTATCAATATCATAAATAAAGTTCATTATAAAAACAATAATAATAATAAAATAAAAAAAATAAAAAAATAAAAAATATAAAAATAAAAATAAAAATAAAAAAATAAAAAAATAAAAATAATAATAATAATAATAATAATTCTATAATCCCCTATTGATTTCATGTAGTTTTCTTTTACGTTTTCATACTCAATATTCAACAATCTTCATTTTCCAATAATATTACTTTTGCTTTCCCTAGTTAGTTCATTCTTCCCTCATGTTCTCCCTACACTTAATTCCAAACTCCATCTTTCTGCCTCCCAAGCTATCTCTCCGTTAAGCCTACTCTCTCAATCTGACTTTCATATGCTCCTTTTATTTTCTCACCCCTACCCTTTCCTTTAAAACATCTGAACCACCTCAGATTGCTTTGCTTTATCCAGTCAATCATCACTAAAAAAGATAAAATAAATAAATACATCCCTTGCTCTTTCACATGTGCCACTTTCATATGCATTCCTATTCTGCCTTGCCATACCACACACATTTCAACATTCAGAAAAATTCCAATCAACTCTTTATATCGCCTGTCAAAATACATGAATGCCAATAAAAATGTGCTACCCTCTGCAAGGTAATACTTTGGAAGAGAATCTGGTACGCACAACATATCCGCTCTGTTCCTTACTATACTGCCTTCTTTCTACCATTCAAAGCAAGTTATTTTTTGTATATATCTCAGGACAAATGTTCACAAAGCTATATAATACAGATCACATTCACATTCCTTTCCCACATATTGCAGTGCTAATATTAGGTATGTACTAAAATACTAAGTAGCTACATACCTTCTTCTGTATCCTTATAAACATATTATATGTACATGCATAATCTTACCAATATGCTATTTCAAATATTACTGTTGCACTTTCAGGTAATAATTCTTGGGCTTACATCCTCCCCTCCCATTTTTCCTCCACATTTCAAACAAAAAGTCATAATTGCAGATCTATTTCTAACTATGACAATCCTACACATGCCTCAAACAAAGCACTATACACACATTCACATATCATTCACACACTTAGCCCATCATCAAAATTGCAGGCGCCAGTAGATATAAAATATATCATTCTAAAAACAATCATCATTTCTTTATAACTTGTTTGGGAACTGATACTTCTGTGGGTACTTTTTTAATCACATTTTACTGCCCTAAGCCAGTTCCTCCCTTACATGGATTTCAAAAAAAATACCCCTTATAATGAGCCTTAATTGCTGATATGGCACTAAATACTCATCTTCACTCATCTCTAACTCCTAATATCCATCCCTACCCTACTACCATTTCACATGCTTCACTGTTACTCTACCATTCCCTTCTTTGACCTACATTTAACTCACTTCTTATTCTCCTTTACTGCCACTATTCTCAAAAAACAACACAACTCATGTAACAGTGGCACGAGGTCTTGTCTCTCTGCTGACCTAGATAGTTCTTGTTTCCTTTGTCAAACCTCTCGCATATTACTTCTGCATGCTGTTCTACCGTTTTTTGTCATAAAATAATTTTCTATCTATTTCACTTCCTGTGTTTTCATTTCATGACTCTTTTCTGAATTACTTTCTTGTTTTTACCAGATCCCATAGCTTCTTACATATCATAGACAACATTCTCTTTATCACCCACTGTCCTCTCTCCCACTACACAAAAAGTCTGGCATTTGACAACCTATTTTTTTCCAGAATGTTATATACCATAAAAGAAGAATAAATAAACATTTAAAAATCATAATGGTGCCTAGTATGTAGGTTGTTAACCATTGAAGTCTTATATCTTTCTACAGTGCACTGTCAGAAATTTACAATGCGTAAATAGAATGAATGTTTTCTTCTTCAAAACATTAAAAAGAAATTTTCTTCATATACTTGTGCAGTGCAGTTGAGATCTACCACCTGTAGAAGAGATATAAAGAAATTTAGCTTTCTGCATAGAAGCATCAAGTTGTGGAATGGATTGAAGGGTGAGGTGGCGTGTGCCAACGATACTCAAAGTTTTAAGAGAAAGTTAGCTGAAAGTAGTTATGGAGACAGGACAGTATGAGGATAGCACCTCTCCCGTAATGCACAACAGCTACGTAAATACACACACATATTATAAAATGAGACAAAAGCTAATAACAAAGAGTAAGGAGGAAAAAGATGTGGGAACTGTTACATAAGCTACACTGAGCAATGAACAGCACATAAAGCCAACTATTTGGATCGACATACAGGATGTTAACAATATTCAGGTGGCTTTTCATTATATGGATTAGGATATGATGAAAAAAACTCTAACAAATATGATATATCCAAGGTCGTGATATGGTCACCAAACATGAAAAAAGGATGTAAGGAAATTAGAAAGAATGGTACCAGAACTACAAGATCTAACATATGAAGACACGGTAAAATAGATGGATCTGTCACCCTTGCAAAATAGAATGGAAAGAGGAGACTTAATTGCATTATACAAAATAGTAAAGGGTATTGAAAAGATAGACAAGCAGGATCTGGTGATGAATGAAGACAATGGACAGACAAGAGGACACTCGAAGAAGATCAAGAAGAGTCAATGTTTAAAGGACATTAAAAAGTATATACTAACTGAGAATAATTGGAATGGATTAGAGGAAGAGGTTGTTACAGCAACCAACATAAGTAAATTTAAGGGAAAGTTGGACATATAGAGATATGGAGACTGGACACTATGAACCCCACTCAAACCCTGTATAATACAACTAAGTAAATACACACACACACAATTTACATGATTCACATACCTCTACAATTATCTTTCAAGCATGCCAAATGAAAATATGATGTTGATACATGTTCACCAGCTCTAAATTTTTGTAACATCTCTTATCACATTAGATGAATACATATTTACAAAAGTTCCCAAATGCAGTTCATAAAGCAATTTGTGATTACACCACCAAATAAACAATTTTGCAATCTAGTATTTCTAATGTGTTTTCTTTGCTGCTTCATTTACTGAAGACTTAGCTTTTTTGCCATAGAAATCTTAATGATCTTAAAAGTACAATAACTTTAAAGAATTATGAAATCCTCCCAAAATTGATAACTAATCATATAATGTATCATCAACATCCAGATCACCACCAGTCCATACAAGTCAACAACTGAACCAAAGCCTCCACCACAGGAAGCTGGCCCAGTTTTGATAAGCAAGTCCTCTTGGTTTTGAGCCAAGGGTTCCAACCTCTACGTACATTATCAAGCTGCTATGATTGCAAACCAGCTCTCACTCATTACACCAATACCAAAAGATGACTATAACTGACAGGGCACTGATCAAAATCACTTTTATTCAGTGGTGATCACTTTCAGAGAACTAATGGTAATGCTTCATATATAATAAGCTAATGCTCAAACACAGTTAGCATTTCAAAGTAAAAAAAATTGTCTTAAAAATCTTCACAAATCTCTAAGTATTGTAGGAAATCCTGTCCTCCTAACTGATATTCTCTCACAAGAAAGAAAACAAAGCAATGAAAATTCTAATGAAGTTCATTTGGTCAGTAGCAATGACTTGTAGCTTACTGAAGAGATAAGAAATGAAATTGCTAACTAATGATAACAATCATTTCATTTCAACAAAAGCAATGTTGAGTGGTGGTGCATTTACACTAAAAGAAAGGAGGTCTTGAATGTACCACACATCTCGTAATCCTATTCTATCTTAAACTTCCCATGAGTAATGTAGTCCTGCTCCTCTGACTCTTATTCAGCTTGTCATCCCCCAACCAGTCATGGGTGTGGTAATCACTACCTTCTTAGGGATCAGAAGATTAAGTGTGGCAGGAGTGACCACCATATTGCATAATGCTGTGGGAAAATAGCATAGACTCATCTGCACTCTACTCAGAGGAGGTATGCAGAAAGACATTTGAAACAACGGTGTGATTGTCATTCCTCATCATGCATCCACATTTGTCTCAGTCACTGTACAGTACATATTTAGGTCAGTGGAAAATTGTGTTCAATTTTTTCTGTGATGTGAATACGAATAAAGTAGAGTATGGGATGATGCACCCCCTGGCATATGCTCCATGTGATTGACTGATGAGAGTATGGAAGTTGAGTCTGAATATTGTTTTAATAATGTGATATCTTGAATAAAGAAATGGATGTGAAAGGTTACCAAAAACACGTGTGGCATTGTGCTATGAGTATAGTGATAACTTCAGGAGTTAGCACAAAGTTAGATTTAGCAGCAGTTATATATGGGATGTTGGGTATTCTTTCAGAGAATATCTTCATTTAACAAAGCCTATAGTGAACTAGAAAGTGTTTGTGGCATAAATATGCTAGTAACACTTTCATAACACAATATCTAACCTTTTCCACAATATATCAATATGAAGAATCACCAATCTCATTAATTTATACTTCTCACTGATGAATTTTAAACTCTCTACTTGTTTTTTGCTTTTCTCTCTTCTTCCAATCCGAATGATCTCAAGAGAGGAATATCAAAAACTCCACAAGCGACTACCCTTTTCAGAAATTCATAACATTTTCTTCTCCTTATAACCTGCGTTAACATGTAGAAAAAAACAATATGGTGATGAAAACAGTGATGACCACAATGATGATGATAACTAGGACAAAAAAAGACGGCAGTGATGGAAAACTAGAACAATATCAGAGTTAACAAGAGGAAAAGTAGGGTATGATGAAGAATTTCTAAATATAACAAAAAAAGATATACATTAACACTAGCACATGCACTAATATCAAAGATGTGTGGATCAACAATTTATCCACGGAGGAAATAATTTGATAATTCAAAGTAAATCTTGGAGGTGTTGAAACTAAGGTGGCCCTATAATATGAAATTATGTGGAGCCTTTAAGAAAAAATTGTTTAAAAATGACACTTTCTAACTGTAAAAGTGGAATTTTTTTTTCTTAAATGTTCACATTTAGCATTGTCTGAAAGCATTGAAAGTTAATGATATATTAAAGTATCATGTTACAGTTTCTTGTGAGGAAAAGACTAACACTGAGCAAGGTTGGTAGAAATAACTGAGTACAAGTCAAAAGCAGTGTTATCAAAATGAATGTATTAATGTTGGTTTCATTATATATCAATGCAGAAGTGACGGATGATGGATGCAAGAGATATTTTTAGGTAATGTATGCATTCTGTAAAAGTATGGTGAAAGAAGAGATATGAGAAGCATGATCTTGAAATATAAAGTACCTACGAGTCATTAGTCAGACCTCAGTTTGAGTACTGCATTCCAGCCTGGTCACCATATACCAAAAGGGATATTGGTAAGTTAGAATGGGTGCAGCATTGTGCACAAAACATGTCCCTGAAATGTCTGACATGTCACATGACCAGAGGCAACTACACCTCGGTCTCACCACCCTCAAGGAATGGAGGATACAGGGAGAGATTGAAACATTCAAAATCCTTAAGGATATTGATAAAGAGATCGCAGTATTAACCTGTTGAAGATATGACACAGGACAGTCAAGCAAAGCAAGTTAGTGAACCATTGGAACAGTCTAATGTGTTTAAAAATGGATATGTTCAGCTTATGACTAGAAAATTAAGAAGCACCACCTTAAATGAACTTTGAATCCTTTGCCTCATATCATTACTACAGTACATAACAATTTTGCAATTCTTATAGTACTAAAATCAACATATACTGACACTCAGAGCAAGTTAATGGCTGTGGTATGAGCAAGAATTTATGAAAGCATGCATGAAAGCAGACATGAAAGAATAAACAAGTCAAATCAGGATCAGGGAATTAAGATAAGAGTGAATTGTCAAATGAATCTTGTTCGGAGGAAAAAATCAGTATTTGTTGAGGATATGAGACGAATGCTGTGAGAGTTACAAGAAGGTCTCTTACAAGAGGAGATATCATATTAAAATAAGCTGGCAAGGAGATAAGACATACAATAAGACAGAAGACAGACGTAAAGTGCGGAACTGCTTTGGCAAAGGGACACTTCTGCATGACCTTTTACTTGAGGGGGTTCTGAAATTCAAGCAATAAATGTCCCAATCACTATTACCACTACAGTTAATTAAATGCAAATAAAGACGATAGCAAATAGTATGACAATGCAACAAAAAAGTAGTTACGTTTCTGTTACGGTCATAATGATGCCCCCCAATTCATATACTTGAGGTAGCTTAGGCCATCAATATCATATAGCCCCCTAAAATATACTTGTTACACACCAGCTCTAGTGTCCTACGCATCTGAAATCTAGAATCGGATTTCAATAAAGGCTACGGAGCCAAGATCCGTGAGGTCCATCCACTAAGATAACAAGACCCCCGAGGAAATCAAAGAAAAAGAACTAAATTAACTTCTAAATGATCATCTATTATAGACCAAATCATATTGTCTCAATACACTACCTATTTCAATGTTAATTAAGGTTATGCATGAGTTTATGTCATAGTAGTACTCTATATTGGGCTTGTTTCATTTGTCACTATCAAACAACTTGATAGCTTTTTTTTTTAGCAAATAGTTGTGATATTGTTAGGTAACGCAGTACTACATGATGGGCATTTAAAATCCTCAAGATCAGTAGCTGCTATACTGGTGTTAGGGGAAAACCTGTTTGCTCAGCATTACCATAGTCTATTTGCACACAAAGTATACTGTATTCTAAAGTCCCACCATCCAATAGACCAAAAATATTAAAAAATGAAGACTAACCATAGAAAAATAATCAAACATGATGAAAATGAGTTCATGGTCTATTTAAAACTACTGTCAACAAACCTTAGAGGTAAATATGGCTGAAACTTGATAACTATAAACAAACAGCTGTTCCTCTATACGACGCACGGGTTGTATCGAATATGCACCCTGTCTTCCAATAAACAAGACCTACAAGTGGGAAAACATAGCAATATGCAAACTTGCCTCGATTGGTGGCCGCGGAAAATTCGGGCAGCGGTGCGGTGGTGGCCTGATCCCTCTCCTCACTCCCTCTTCCCTGGGGCCTCTAGCTAATATGCCAGTGCTTATATGGTCTTTCAACACACCCAACCACTTGAGGAAAATTTAGTATCCTATTGATGATAGTCTCGAAGTATTCACAATGTTGCTAATACTATAATGGTCTTCGATCCTCACTGAACTTCCTTCAAAACATGGACTGGATGTCAGGGTGCGGAATGCCTCGCCTCGCGCTGATCACACTGGGCTATATTTGGAATTCTACAAACACCATCGTTTTATTGATGACAATATACCTGACTTTTCTATAACAGTTCTTAGCTATGCGGATATCAGCAGGGATGTTGCCCTATATTTAAGTTAGGTGTCGTCTGCCACTCATAGCAGACGAAGCGTATAGTAGAGCGGGAAGTATAAATCAGAACAAGTGAAAAGCCACCCATTTTTCCTTTACATAAAATTAATAGCAACCTATCAAAGTGGCATTCCCCATGTAATAAAAACAATTAATTACAATCAATTTATCAATTAAGTAATCTACATCAAAGATAAGTGGAAACTGAGCTCCAAACATTTTCACTTGTCCTGTTAAAAAGACGTAAGCTGGCAGGTGACAGATGAGGCTAATAAGCTTCAAAGTCTTGGATGTTGTAGGGTATCGAAGAGACTTTGGAAGTTTGGAATGAGATTTAAGAGTGAGAAAAGCAAAGTAATGATTATGAATAGGTCAGGATGAGAGAAGTTCAATGTGGAGAGGAAGATGATGAAGTGCAACAGAGTGATGAATACGTATCTATAGTTGACCAATTATACAATGGGTGGTTCGGTGTGGTCCGCTTTTTCACAGCTAGTATTTCACTGATGTCACGTCTCCACAGTTCATGGCCCTTTCCCCCCCTCCCCACCCCCCATCCCTTCTCTCTCTCTCTCTCTCTCTCTCTCTCTCTCTCTCTCTCTCTCTCTCTCTCTCTCTCTCTCTCTCTCTCTCTCTCTCTCTCTTTTATTTAAACATATAATTACAGGAGGAGGCTCAAAACCCCACGTTGAGTATGGGGTTATCTTAAGAGCCTATCATAGTGTTATTTACATGGGACACTATATAATGTGTACAATATACATATATGCAGCTTTACAGTAAAAACATAAAAAAATTACATGATAGTCCAATGCAGTCCATCACAGCGCATTAGAGTGACAGTGTGGGCGGGTGTGTGCTGCGCCACCTGTGGGCCGCAAGTTTGACTTGTGTGTTCAAGTCCCGCACTCCGGGCGTGGCCACCGTGAACAAGTTCCACAGTCGTGAGGTCCTGGATGCATAGGTGCGCTGGTGTTGACTGGTACGGGAGCGGAGCACCTCCACACACTCGTCATTGTTGGCCACACCTCTGCTGCACCTCTGCACTGTGTGTGGCAGCAGCTTCAGGGGGGTCAAGGTGTGAGATCCCCTGCACCTGTGTTTTGAAGATAGACAGGAGGTGGACCTGGTTTGGAAAAAGAAAGCAAAGATAAGAGAGAGCATGTAAAGTGTGCTGCAAGAAGTTTGGAAGCGCGCAGCAGATACGAATATTATTTTCGATATAGATGTGATTGTATGGAATTATAATAAACTTGAGAAGTTAGAAGTAGGACATAATAGAGTACTCAGAACAACACTCAATACAGCGACAGAGGGGTCGAGGAGAGACATGAGATGGAGAGAGGTATGTAGAGACAAGGCTAGGTTAGACTGAATAAATGACGTATGAATAAATAGAAAGGGGTCTCTATGGAATGTTAAGAGTAGCAGGTGAGGTAAGAAGTGTGTCAGGATGGTAGTGAATAATGGTTTGGGAGTTTCTGCGATTTTAGAGAAGGCATATTTAGAGTGACTTAAGTATGATTGTTAGAAATGGAGAGGATTTAGAATGGTATGTAAGAAATAGAAGAGTAAGATAGACAAAATAGTGAAATGTATGGGACTGAGTGAAATAAAAAGTACTTGGGAGTGGTATAGAGAGAAGGAGGCTCAAATATATGAAAAGTGGTATGAAGGAAGGCTGGGTGGTGATTTTCTCTTCCGAGCTGAGAGGACAAGACGGTGGAACAATGAAGTGTATGAAGTATGCTAGAAACAGGACTTTTATGATGCGATTGCTGCTGAGAGTATTGGTTAATGCCAGCTAACGTGGAGAAGAAAGGAATGGTTGGTGTTACTGTTGAGTCTCAGAGGTGAATGAAAGGATGGTTAAAGCAGTAAAAGGGGTTCCTGAAGATAATGCGGTGTAGATAAATGAATTATAGTAAAGTAGCATGAGGAGCATCACTAGAACTGAGATTTACAAAGTCCACTGTGCAGATTATGCGAGCAAGGCTAACTTATTTTTAAGATTGTATCTGACCAACTTGATTTTCTTTTCTTTTCTTGCTTATATTTTCAACGTCTTTTTTCTTATGGAATGTACAAAGGTATGATAGAAAAATTATAAATATGTGTTATGTGTTACGTAATGAGAGTCAATCTCGCATATGGTAGTTTTCTTTAGTGTCTCATGAAATCTTGTGATGTCCCTTTCCGCTACGATAGAAAATGAATAATTTTTTGGCAAACTATTTTTTTCAGCTATGGTCTAAGTTTAGCAAGGGGAAATCCTGCCTGACAAACCTATTATTCTTCCACAGGAAAGTATTTGAAACCTTAGATATTGGTGACAGGTATGATATAATTTTTCTGGATTTCCGCAAGGCATTCGACAGAGTACCTCATAGGAGACTGATAAGAAAGGTCAAAGCACATGGAATAGATGGGAAGGTATTAGAGTGGATCAGGGGATGGCTTACAAGTAGGGAACAGAGGGTACAAATAAATGGAAAGAAATCAGAATGGGGTAATGTCACTAGTGGTGTTTCGCAGAGTTTAGTTTTAGGACCGCTGTTACTTATAATCTACATAAATGACTTAGAAGCAGGAATTAGCAGTGATATCAGTAAATTTGCAGATGACACAAAAATAGGAAGACCAATTAAGAATATAGAGGATACTAGGAGGCTACAAGAAGACTTGAATAGATTGCATGATTGGTCAGAGAAATGAAAAATGTAGTTTAATGTTAACAAGTGTACCATTATTAGAGTAGGTAAGGAAAATTGGCCTGTAGAATATACATTAAGTAACAATACCATAGGAAAGACACGTAGTACGAGGGACTTGGGGGTACAAGTTAGTAGTGACCTACGTCCAAGGCAACAGTGCATTCTAGCTAGAAATAGAGCCAACAAAATACCGGGTTTCATAGGCAGGTGTGTGACAAATTGGACTCCAGAGGTCATTCTAAGATTGTATTTAGCACTACGTAGTTAGACCCCATCTAGACTATGCATTCAATTTTGGTCCCCGTTCTATAGGAAGGATATAGAGTCCCTGGAGGCAGTTCAGAGAAAAATGACCAAAATGATTCAGGGGATGAGAAATTTACCCTACAAAGATAGATTAAAGCGTTTAAATCTTCCTAGAGAGAAGGAGAGCAAGAGGTAATATGACTGAGGTTTACAAATGAGTAAAAGGGATAAATAAGGGAAGCATTGATCGGGAGATAGGAATTAGTAGCCAGGGCAGGACACGCAGCAATGGGTACAAGATAGATAATCCTAGATTCAGGACAGACATAGGTAGATATTGGTTCACAAACAGAGTGGTGAATGACTGGAATAGACTGGACAGACATGTAGTGAGCGCAGAGTCAATAGCTAGCTTTAAAAAACGGTTGGATGAGAGTATGGATAGAGATGATAGGTGGGTTGGATAAGTATTATTGATTAAAGGGGTTGCTTCGTATAGGTCATACTGGCTTTCAGTAGTCTCCATTTTCTTGTTTTTATGTTCTTATGTGAAAAAATATTATCCATTTTTGAAGAATTCGAAATGTTAAATGGTTGGTTATGGGGGAGGGTAGAGGAAAAACAGACCTTATCATGCGTAATTAGCTAAGCGAGTTTTAGTTTAGTTGGCCAGGGATGCTAAATCAACGAATTTCGCATTTCCTGAAAATTCCAGGGAGACAAATGGCCGTATTTAGTAAAGGAAGGACTTCTTGCAAACCTTTATCAAATGATTTATATCCAGATCGTAAGAACTATGCGAAACCGCGGAGCTATCCTTAGATTTCAAATATTTGATAAATCATAAATAATAGATTACAAAACTACTGAGGACGTGTTATATAAGTACACAATAATAACTGATGATCATGCTTGCTCTGATTAGGATATTAGTCCCATAGATCCTTTTATACACGAGTTTGAACAAAGATAACAGAGGGGTTTGAAGCACAAGGTACACTTCCGCACGGGCGGACACTTGTATTTGTATTTGTACGGGGAACACCCGGTTGGCAAGTGCAGGGTAGAAGAGGGAGAGGAAGGCCGAAGGAGACGTGGATGCGCACAATGAGGCGAGAAGCTGGTGAAGAGTGTTGGGAGGATTTGGAGGAGTTGGCACAGGATAGATGGTGGTGGCGTGAATTCATTAAGGCCCTATGCACCCCTCAGGGTGCCACAGGAGTTGATTGATTGATTGATTGCTGTTACATTACCTTTACTTGAGGATGCACTATCTTAACTGCATCACATCCACAAACTTTGACGCGTCTGTAAGCTTCCTGCCATTTTTTTTCTTCAAGTTACGCAGATGAAGTGTTGCACGCAATCAACTTTTGGAGAGAGACACAGCGAGAGAGTCCAGAGAGTCCAGCGGTCGAACCTATACTAAACATGACACACGTCAACCCGATTCATTGATGCTTCGGAAAACTAATTACTTATATGTTTGACCTTATGTACATCTTTTGTATACTCATTTTCAGGCTACACAGTTGAGATTATTGATTCATCTCATACCGTTGTGGTTGCACTCCGAAAAAAAAGTCCGAGAAAATACAATTGCACATTATGAAAGCTTCAAAATTCTTTGTCTCGATCCTTTTCATCAAATGTTTCAAGGCTTTGAAACCGTAATCAACAGTTTATCCAACCAAAATCAAAACTACAATTATAGGCTACAAACTCAATCTCAGTTTCTTGTCAACGAGATAATCTCAAAACACCACATAGGAAAATGAGTAATCAAGAAACACATCTATTCACACTTTGAAAGCAAAACAGGTTTTCCTGGAGTGTTACTGGATTAATGTAGATGGTAACTTCACCTGAGCTAAGCAAATCTGCTGAAACAAGTAACTCAAACTAAACACATGTCAACATGAAACCTAAATTGAATATCATATATATATATATATATATATATATATATATATATATCTATATATTATATATATATATATATATATATATATATATATATATATATATATATATAGTTAGGTATTAAAGTACTCATCTGCAACCTGTGTATCTCTTCACCACCTCCCATCTTGTACTAACTGGCAAAACATTTTCACAAAGCCCAACATCACACTTACAACATTCTGTACCTACTATATATTTACAGTTTTCCTCTATACATTTTCTTCTTGCATGACCCTGAAGAGGTTGCACAAAATCTCCTATGTTGTCATACTTCAATGCATTTTAACCTGGTATAAAGAGTCTCATTCCTGTAGCCAGTTGTTTTTCAAGCAATGTTTAGTGATTTGCTATTTTGTGTGCAGAAGGATTTTTCATCAAAGAAAGCTCAAAGAGCTCTACTATTGTAAAGTCTCTGTACTAGCTATAGTCTGCTTCAGGGAATAATGGTGTATGAGTATGTTGTGGCCTTACTTGATTTCTCCATTTTTTTTCTGATGTTTTGTCACTTTCCTTCTTTTTATTTTCTAGTATTTGGTCTTTGTGTCTACATCCATTTCACCATTTGAGCCTTCATTCTCATCAAAGGAATCAACACAAGAAACTCTACAGGGACTTGTAACTGGCTCCCATATAGTTTGGAATGAAAGACAGTCCCTTTATCTTCAGTACCTGAATCTTCATCAGTCACATTGACAGCATCTGGCAGTTCATTGTACAGATCCTCCCTTTTATCCAATTCATCCAAGATGTCCAACACTTCATTGACAATCAGCTGCATCCCTCTAAAAAAAAGTGCACAAAATATATAAAATATATGTTTTTGTAAACGCAAACAGTGTTTGACCGTAAACATACACACATTGTCCTAAGGGTTACATGAAAGACACCAATATAATTATTAGAAAAACTAAAGTCTAAATTTGTCATTACATCACAAGAAAACTAATGCATAAGATTATGAAATAACATTCATATACTTGATAATAAGTACTAACATATGTATATACTCATTTTTTTATGTGCAACCATTTGGATGGTGAAAAATTTATGAACACTCAGAAGGGAATATGTGTACTATACTAATTATAGAAAGGCTTATTGACAACCTTGTACTAGACATTGTAGCCTTTGTTCATGAGTAAAGAACAGGAACTGGTTTCTTTATGAGGACTGACAAAGGGAGGTGTGATGTACATGCTCAATCGTGTTCAAACATGATTCTTGTACAGACACTGTTACCAGATTGAAAGGAAAATGGGGGACAATACAATATAGTTACCTTAGGAGAGAAAAGGTTAAAACATTTGTCTGCTCATGAACCGAACTCTCTTAAAACACCTGTTTGAGTGAGAGAGATTCTTAAGCATAAGACACTGGCTACTAGTGTAGAGGTTATAATATAACCTCCTTACACTTATGTATCATATAAGATAATATGTACTGTGCCCAGTTTACTGTATAATGCTGAAACAAAGAGTATGGGAGTAGCAGAGAAAAAACATTATATATGTTAGCTATTATTTGCAGCTTTGCTAAAACTTTTGAAAATCTAAAAAAGATGGGAAGACAATATTAATTTTATATGGTAAGGAAAACAACGATGGAAAAAGGATCCATAAGAAAATAGTAAATAAAGTACAACTGTACCTCAAGTTATGAGTTTAATTTGTTATGTATGGAGCTCGTGTCTCAAATTTCTTGTAACTCGAAATGATAAATTCCCATTAAAATCAATTGAAATGCCATTAATCTGTTCCAGCTCTGCTCCTATCCCACCTGCCCTTCAAAAAATATGTTTTTTGCTAAGAAAAGGTACATATTTATAGATAAAAATATAATATAAAAACATAATAAAACATAACCAAAAAAATGGTTTTATAAAGTGTATTTATCTAAGAGATCAGAGATGTGTTCCACAGGAAGTTACTACCTGCATCATGCCCTTCTCCCTTTCACTTGAGAGATGGGACAGTCGATCAGCAGGGAGTGTACTCTACTAATTATAGAAAAGCTTATTGACAACCCTGTACTAGACATTGTAGCCTTTCTTCGTAAAAAAAAAATAATGTTTTAAATAAGGAAAAGGAAGAAAAAGAAGAACAGAGGCCTGTAAGAAGTTTATAGAATTGTTCCCCCTGTGGAGGTGAATGTGGGTAGAGGAGGTAATCAGAAGAGATGTGAGAAGTTTGTTTCATGCCTTTCAGTTACTTTCAACTGCCCTGAACTCTTAACTTGATCACTGAGCTTACTCGTTATACTTTTAATGCTGCACCTCATTGTTGAACATAATTGGTACATTCTTTTCCATTTCACTTTCACTCAGCTTACCCAATTTTCTGAGATACTTTTTATTTTTTTCATTTGGATGGCATTCCAAAAAAATAGGTTTGCTTTATCTTTCTTTTAAGAATGTCTGGAGGGCATGTGTCTTTATATAGTGTCACTTGCTTTGGATTTTTGCTAAAAAACAAAAAGCTACTACAATATGATAAATGCTTCCATGGTGAAAAAAATCAGCTGAACACATTGTAGCTGGAATGTTAGGCATTCACTGTGGCAAATAGTGGCAGCATACCTAGAACTAGCTTGTAATTCAGGTTTTTGCTCTCGTCAAAACAAAAAAATTGACAGATCGACAGCTTCATCTTGAATTACCTGCAACCCAAGATGCCAGTAACTCAAGGCTCCACTGTGAAAGAAAATATTAACAATGAATAATAATAATGTACGAATATCTTATGATAAGTCCATATGAAAAGGTTGTAAAAGGCATTGAAAGTGTACTGTTATAAGTATTTATTATCAAAAGCCATCATATAATGCCATGTTTCTGTAACATTGGTGAGGTACAAAATTGTCAATACTGATGTTGAAGGATAAATTGTTGCCATGATTGTTCTGTAAATGTTACTTATGAACTTGTTCATTACAATATATCGGCAAAAACTTGGCCCCTATTCAGTCTTCTTTAGCAATTCAAGGAATCAACAATTCCCAATATGGCTGATGATGGAGGATGATGGGTGATACAAGAAGTAATGGATGGTAATGCTATAGGAAGCAGGTGAGGAATGATGGGTAACAATTACATAATGAGTAGTTATAAGGATGATGTATGTGACTTGTGACAATCAGTTCAGTTTCCAGAACATCTTGGTACCCTTTCTGAAGAGACAATTTACTGTAGGTACATCCTAAGCATTGGTGCCTGGAATTTATCATAAGGAGTCTCAATCTGCTCCTGCTTATACACACCACTGCAAATTCTAGTTGTCTCACTTTCCCACCCAGCACCATTCATCATTCCACTGTATGGCCATCCCTTAGTAACTATGGTACAGTCATCCATCTGAAGCAACAGTGGTTTGTGAAATTCACCACTAACTGATTCATTTCACACCTTTAATCTCCTACATAAATGATAGGTTTCATCTATAAACTATAATCTTCCTATTCATGAACACCACTACTGTGTCTACCTTCAGTCCACTTTTGAGTTTTATAAATTATATGAATGAAACATTTCACATGCATTAAAAGCATTATCATGTCAATAAAACCATAATGTCAATTTCAACTCTCAATCACTATCATCAAGATTTCCATTTTTTAGCCTCGTCCTTAAATCTGTAGCAGGAAGGAAAATTCCCCCGGTATCCTCAGAACACACAAAACATCTTCTACTTTTCTTAAAGTTATCTAGGGCACACTTCTCACAAAAGTAGTGTTTACACTTCGTAACAATAGGATCTTCAAAGGACTGTCTACAGATGAAGCATTTGAAAGGGAGATGTTCATCATCACTTGGAATTTCCCAGTTTTCATCAGAATCATCACCTCCCTTGCCTGACTCCATCTCCAGCTGCCATCCCAGCTTGTAGTCTGTGCGATCATGCAGGAACTTGCAACTGTCTGTAAAGAAAATAAATAATAATAGAATAAAAAAATAATAACAAATAAATAAATAAATAAAAATTATTGTACCACACCTTTATATGACTTATACTACAAAATATACTCAGTGTCAAGAGACATGGAGCACTTAAACTGAAACAATGCAAACATTTTCAATACTTTGAGAGAATTACCTGTGGTCTGCTACCACTTACACTAATACTTACAAAAATGTAATCTGTTCATCCTTAGTAAGGCACTCTTCATACTGCTGTTCAGTGTTACCTCACACAATTTTGACCATACTGTATCATTACAGATCTTCTTCTGATTTACTCAAGATGAAATTTGACAAATGAAAATGCTTTGGGGTAAGAAATTCAATGCTCAAATTATTACAGTATGAGCCCAATTCTTGATAGGAATTAAAAATGTCTAGCACAGCTAATTGAAGGCCACTGATACGCTATAGGATACGTACAATACAAATAAAGTGCTTCACCACATACTGTGTAACATATGGACCACTGTCTTGCCATTGCAGCCAGTTCTCCTGTTTTCATTATATTATTAGGACTGAACTGCATTTACATAAATCACACATATGTGCTTTAATCTACTTATAAATATATACATGTCATGATTGCAGTGATGTAAACAGCAATAATGGATCAAGGAAGAACAGCAGACACAGAATTTTAAAGCAAAATATAGATAGAAAGACATCAAATATCTTTGAAGAGGAATTGCAGTTTGAGAAAACTAATCCTTGAAATATCTTAGAGCTATATACTTTGCTAGAAATAATAAATAAATAAATAAGAATAATAAAAAAGAGAAGAAAAAGAGGGAGCAAAATATGTCAATAATATAAAATAGTAACAAAGAAACCTGTTTTGCAGTTTGCATTTACTAATATATGGCATCTTAAAATAGTGTCTCAATGTCTCTATGCAATCTGTGCACAGGTTTTCAGAAAGCTAAGGCATTTAAATTTAGGATAGCATATGTATTTTGCTATGAAAAATTTTGGGATATGCTCTAGACCAAGGATACTCAACCCACTGTTTGAGAAATGCATACAGCCCTGAAAAAAGTTTAATGGAGCCTTCAGCAATTATCACTATGCAATGTCATATTTGTTAATATTTGATTTCAATGGTATGTTGCAATATGAATTCTGTAACACCTGGTGATAAATAATGATAAATGAATGATCTCTCAGAAACCAAGATTAAGGAGGAAGTATTTGTTGGTCTGGACTCAAGAAACCTCATGAATGATGAAAACTTTGAGAGCTGTCTTGGTGAGGCAGAAAAGGATGATTGGATTAGCTTGAAAAATGTGATTAAAAGTTTCTTGGGCAATCACAAGAGTCCAGACTACATGGATATCGTAGGAAGAATACTGGAAATGTTCAAGGCTTTGGGATGCAACATGAGTCTTAAAGTTAATTTTCTACATGTGCATCTTGACCATTTTCCAGAAAATTTAGGAGACGTAAGTGAAGGACAGTGAGAAAGGTTCCACCAGGACATAAAGGAGATGGAAAGAAGGTACCAAGGAAGGTGGAACGTTAGTGTGTTAGTGGACTACTGCTGGAATTTGTAATATTTTTTTACTTATTTCATTATTCTTTTTCATCTCTTATTGATAATGGTAAATTTCAGAAGCTGTCCTAATACCTTAGCATTAATTAATTATAATAAGGGGCACATGAGGATGGATAATTATATGGCAAATGGTACATCTGCTCATTCCAACCCAACAAATTTGCATTAGAAAAGTTAACTGCTGACTCTTCTCACTTTTCAACCTGAGGGGAAGCCATCCTCTGGTTGCTGCCAGTGTGGCCACCTTCACTGGTTGTCATATGTTAATGTTTAATGTTCTCACTCTTGCTCACTTTTCTGCTTCCAGTATGGACGTGGCCTAATACATACTGTATTTGATGGCATATAAGATACACCCCCATTTCAGCACGTCAGATTCAGGAAAAGTTTTTGGTGTATTTAAGCATATATTGTCAAAAGTCTAGCTGTACATTACACAAGCAGAAACATAGCTGTATAAAAGCAATTAAGCAGTACAGGCAGGCAATAAGCATACGCAAGACATCTTAATAGCAGGAAATACCTTAGTTTTATTCCTTGCCAACAAGTGGCATTATGGATAAGTCAGAGCAGCAATCAACTGATGTTTATACATGCAAGTGACAGCATTCCAGATTGGATTGCTTTCATTTTTATGAATTTATTTTTAAAGTACCGATTATAATACAATAATACCAGCAATAAAATAAGGATGCATGGAGTTTTGGGTAGGTAAAAGTACTTAGTGTATGCTGGGTTTGTGAGCATCAGAGAGAAGATTAGCCTAGGACTACGGGAGGTCTCAAAATTCACCTATGATGTATAAGACACAGGGCAATTTTTTTGAACCAAAATTTTGGAAAAAAAAATGCATCCTATATGCCGTCAAATATAATACTTTTCAGACAGGTGACTAAAGAATGATATTAACCATCACATAATGAGCCATGAAAGATATTACCTCCACCATTCATAAAGCCTCTTAAACCATGACTCACCTCCAAAGCCGCAGAAACCTGTTTCCTTATAATCCTTGCAGAGATCTGGTTGGTAGTCCCACCTGACAGTGGCACGCAGGTTGTCTGGTGCCCTCATTGGACCCTTGCGCACACCTCCACTTGCTGCATTGCCCTGAGCTGTATCCTTTTTCTCATAGAAGTGAGCATAATTATTCATGCCACGGTATACCTTGTCATCTTCTTTCCCTCTTGTTTCCTGTTTAAGGTAGATAACAAAAAATTTACCAACCAAACCAAATACATATTATACAAGATGAAAATGTCAGTCATATCTACTAAAGAATATGTTCATGTAAGAATATTTAACAGGGGGCCATGGAAAGGAATACCACAGCTACATACATCACCTGGAAGATATGGTTAGTATACTAAAATGAATAAGCTGACCTTGTTGATTTGCAGAGATCTCTCAAATACTGCCTGAGCATCTCGGTCCTTCTCTGTCTCAAACTGGATGGTAGAGGTTGCACCCATGTCTGTGGGTCCCTCCCTACCCTCAGTGCGCCTAGACCTATAGGCACATCTGTAAAGGAGGAATGAACTCAGTAAGTGTATTAACCTGACAACTTACAAAACAAGTCCTAGATAAACAAGAAGAAAGAGTGAGACTGAGTAGAGAGCATTGGAGACTCTTCCATCATGGTCATCCCTTTAAGTAAGACTCCTAAAGGAAGCATATTATTAAAAAAATAGTGATTGAAGCAATTCATTAAATAATTGCTTATATGAAATATCAACAGAAGTTAAGAAGCTGCTTAAATTAATTAAGTGACAGAGGAGTAAAAGTAGTGAAAGAGCATTTACCTCAAGTCATCCTCACTGTCCTCACTGGAGCTGTGTTTTTCTTCCCTGGCTCTCCCTCTGTTCTTGCTCCGCTGAATGAGAGGGTTAACAGAGTCTCTCTTTTTTCCCTTCTTGACAACTTTTGTCTCATCCTCACTACCTAGAATTTCAAGGTGGTATTTAAGCAGATACATAAATTTTGTTCATTAAAACATCAAAACTAAGACTCTATCTAGAGTGTGATATCTATTCAAACTTCTGAAGCAATTCAGTCAGTTACCCTGGAGACAGCACATGCGTTGGGTATGACCCGGATGGCCAGTCTCATCTCGCAAATTAAGTAAATCTTAAAAATCGCTAGCACCATTATAAATGATTTGGGGGAGTTATATATGGGGTTCAATTACTCAGTATGAAAAGCTCTAACAGATGAGAAGGGTATGAAAAGCCAAATTGAGACTGGTGTTAAAGTAGAAAAATACACAAATGCAGGTCAGTGTACTGCTCAATTCCAAGTATGATGGAGCTCTTGAGCCTGCTCCGGAGCTTCCCGCAGCTTACTGGACTAAGAGAAAGTTCAACGGGCACAGCACATTCTCAGACCTATAGCAGCATTGTCATTCATTTGCGGCAGGTAGTATACAGATTGGAAATGTTGTAAATAGAGTGGCCAAAACCATCCACTGTTTATTGAACAAAACTATAGTACAACCAAAACAATTGTAATATGTGTAATTCCCCCGTATTAAGCTCATTTTGTGGTAAATTTTTACTTTAGCACCAGTCTCAAGTTGGCTTTTCATACTCTTCCCATCTATTAGAGCTTTCCATACTGAGTAATTTGACCCCCATATGTAACTGGCGCATATCAATTATAATGGCGCTAGCGATTTTTGATTTACCAAATTTGCGGGACGCGACTAGCCACCAGGCAACACCGCCCCGTATCATGTCTCGAGGGTAACTGACCATCTGTGGCCAGTGGCCCAGCAGTACTCTGAGCTAAAACAGGCTGAAATCTACCAGGAAAAAATAGTTTCATCTTCACCAATGAGAGACACAACAAACACTGATGACGCTCGCTAACAAAGCAAGTTTCGGCCTCACCACAGCATTTCAAAATGAAGTGAAACTAGTTTGTGGCAGCAGTGCTCTAAGCTAAAACATTACACCAAGTATAATAACCTGGTGGGGGTCAAATATAGCCCTGGGGTGCTCTATGCATGACACGCACCTCCCTGCATTCCACAAATTCGGTAAATTTTAAAATATGGCTAACGCCATTATAATTGATTTGCGGCAGTTACATATAGGGGTGAAATTACTCAGTATGGAAAGCTCTAACAGATGGGAAGGGTAGGAAGATCCAATTTGAGACTGGTGTTAAAGTAAAATAATACCCATTTTGTCCCCCCTCAAACAAAATTCCCAATTCCCAAAAGGCCTCAAAGCTTTTTGGGGGAGTAGGAGGGATGGTAGTAAGGAATGGGGAGGCAAATGTATTATAAAAAATTTCCTTGATCCTATATTCATAATTTGTGTGGGGAAAGCATAAAAATGTCTTAGAATGATGTCAACTAGTAGTAAACTCCTTTTTCCTCTGTCAATGAGACTGATAGCTTTCTTCAGTAACGCAGGCCAGGTAACCTTTACTGCCTAGCACATGAACAGCCACTTTGCATTGTCTGTTTAAGCAACAAGCTATCTTTTAATGGCCAGTGGTCCCAACAAGAGGTCAGAAAATGATGTCCAGCTGACTCTTACCGGTAGACAGCTAATATAGGTATTATTTTACTTTGCCAACCATTGCCACTCACTGTTGTCACTACCAGCAGTCCTCTTCCGCACGCCTCCCGGGGGCCTGATGCTCCTCTTCTTGAACACACACGTCACCCGGGACTCATCCATGGTAACAGCAAGTTTTGTTCTTTGAAAAGTTTTATGGAAGAATGTCAATACAGATAAACACTTCAAATAATCTTTGTTTTTAGGTAATGCTTCACCTCGCTGAGAATTACTTGATCTTGATCTTGATGCCACAGATGGCTCGGGATCAAGAATATTAGAAGTAAAGAATCCTTGCTGAGGATCAAGGAAGAATCCTTGCTCGGGATCGCTCCAGGGCCAGGCCTTTAGATCAGCAACTCCTGTAGAAGACAAAATACAAACAAACAGAAAAAGAAGCAGTAAACAACCGATTTTGATCTTCATGACTTTTTTTTCTTCTTTTTGATTTTACAGCTCGAGATTGCTCTTGATAGTGTTCCTCCTCCACTCATGTTTCCTCGTCAACATGGGTTTTTCTTGTCTTTTTTCAGAGTGAAATGCATAGTTAGACTGGAGTAGCAGGAGAATACAGTCACACTGTGTGTATTCCTGTCGCGGTCTCCTGCTGGTCACCCAGCCAGCCTTCTCCCTACGGAGCGAGCTCAGAGCTCATAGACCGATCTCCGAGTAGGGCTGAAACCACATCACACGCTGCACCGAGACAATGAGTCCACAACCCTTCGAGTTACATCCCGTACCTACTTGCTGATACGTGAACATTGGCTAGATAGACACTGAGGCTTGTTTATTTGTCTCGCCGCGTCCAGAACTCGAACCTGGGTCCTCTCGGTTGCGAGCCGAGCGTACTAACCACTACACTACGCTGCGTAATTCACTGTCGCGGTCGCCTGCTGGTCACTTAGCCAGCCTTTTCCCTAAGAAGCGAGCTCAGAGCTCATAGACCGATCTTCGGATAGGGCTGAAACCACTTAAAAGTGTTCCATACATTGTACAGTGTAATACATTTGAAAGTTTGTCCACGCGGACTAAACTCAAATAACCTCAAACTAAAAATCATTATCTTATTGGTGAGATTAGATGAAAATATTTTTGTAGTAAGCATTCTGGTCTGATTGGTAGTATCAAATAAAATACCCCATACTAATCACTATGGTCTGGTTGGTAAAATAACGATTAGATAAAGATGCACTATCTGGCCACTGGGCCACAAAGTCCCTTCACCTAATTGTTCAACGGCCAAGTATCGCAAAACACGACTAAAATGTATAATTTATTTCATAGTTCGTACACATAAAGGCTTTATATATATATTTTTTTATCATGAACGTTGTGCAGAGGAATAAATAAAAGTCGACGGAATCTTATAAACTTTATTTTTCTTCGGATGCCACAAGCGATACAGACTGGCTGCAAAATAAGATGATGAGATACTGATAGCAACATAATGAACATGCACCGAAACAGTATGTGCTTTTTTTTTTCCTTTTCTCTATTTCTTATGTATATTTTACATAATCTGTACGAGTGAGATGAACATTATGGTTTTGGGGAAGGATATAATACCTAATTCATGATGTTTATTTCTAAACTAGGAGATGGCGTAAGCAGCTGTGCTGGTTGGATGGATATGTAGTTAATTATGAAGTTCCTTCCATAAAATGAATTCAGATGCACTTGGCTTCAACGGATGGAGGTGATCTCTCTCTCTCTCTCTCTCTCTCTCTCTCTCTCTCTCTCTCTCTCTCTCTCTCTCTCTCTCTCTCTCTCTCTCTCTCTCTCTCTCTCTCTCTCTCTCTCTCTCTCTCTCTCTCTCTCTCTCTCTCTCTCTCTCTCTCTCTCTCTCTCTCTCTCTCTCTCTCTCTCTCTCTCTCTCTCTCTCTCTCTCTCTCTCTCTCTCTCTAACTTGAACTGTACATCAACGATAATGATATATAATGATTTTTCTTTAACAAAATATTTATATCTTTATTACTAATATTGCTATAACTACTACTACTTCTATTACTACTACTACTACTACTACTACTACTACTACTACTACTACTACTACTACTACTACTACTACTACTACTACTACTATGACTACGACTACTACTGCCAACATTACTACTACTACTACTACTACTACTACTACTACTACTACTACTACTACTGCTGCTGCTGCTGCTTACTTTACTATTCCTTAGAAGTCGATACTTCTTAACAAGCTATGTTTGCGATGCGTTTTTGTCTGCTCTGTAATTTCTAGAGTTGTTACAGGAGAGCAAATGGAACACAAACCAAATGATGCATCTCACAATTACATATTGTACACGTGGCTAGCAGAGTAAACCCAGCACTCTGGTTGTTAGTACTGAGCCATTAAGGAGCTTTAAAAAAATAGATAAATTTACGGATGCGGATGACAGGTGGAAACAAGTAGTTATGTTACATGCAAAATTGCCACTTGTAAGTCTGACAGCTTTTTACAACTTTCTTATTTAATTTTCTTTTTTTTTTCATCTAGGTTTTCCACGAAAAGGTGTATGAAGCAGTGTCAAACTTGGTGGAAGGGACGATACTATCCTCTTAAATGTTTTGTCACGGTTTTACTTTATGTAAGAATGTAGACTGATTTTAGTACAGCGACTCAAGGCCGCTCTTCACGTTTATGAGCACACACATACACACACACAAACACACACACACACACACAAACACACACACACACACACACACACACACACACACACACACACACACACACACACACACACACACACTAAAACGCCTAAGTAATTTTCATCCCTACCACGATTAAAAAAAACTTCGGAAATCCAGTAATAATAAAACTCAATAATATATAGAAAACATTATGCGGAATACATCGTGAACGTGACACGTTCCGAACAACAGAGGGAGGAGGGCTGATCTCCAGTACTCAGCCCTTGCAAGAGTGCTTGAGGGCGCACTAACACATCCTCGTTAAGTTGTACTAGAGTCGTGCCGTGTCGTCCCAAGTATTGTCGTGCCTCAGAACACGGTGTGCTTTGAGGCTCAGCAATCAGGACTGGCCGTGGCTCCTGCCGCTCCTCGACGCCGCTCTACTGTAGGCATATCGATGTATGGAGTGACTAATGATGAGTGATTACACAGCCTGAGATCAAATAATGGCTGAACATCAGCCAAAGAATAACAAAAGCTAAATTACGTACATGCAGTGATACTCAATGTACAGAAAAACCAATAAATTAGGTAGTAAAATTGTTGAAGGTCAAAGCCAACTTCTCGTTACAACGACTGAGCATAAGACAACACATAGCCGACAAGCGGCCTCTCGAGGAGCGGCGCAGCGTAGGACCATGCTCACACGTCTTGCTATCTGCAGTGCCTTCTTAATGGGGGCACTGAGTGCGGACGAGCACCTGTGAACTGGCAAGATCAAACTGGTGGTTCGTTTATTCGCAACCGCCACACCTAAAAATGAGTCCTCGTCTCATAGCTACTCTCATGTAGCGAGACCTAACACTCGTATCTGATGGCGTGGCCCAAGAGGATGCGCCCCATCGAACACAGCCGCTATTGGGGCCGCTACATAGTACAGTGAGCTGGAACGAAGTTCATATGCAGAGGATCTGACGGCGGGGCATAGCGTTGATGGCCGCGAACCATTGCATTTGCAAAACAAAGCAGTTCTTTCCGTGTATTCCTCTAACTTCTAATGAACGCAGATCGTGGAGTATTAGTATTCAATGTTGATATGATTCAACGGTTTTTTTCAAAGGGAAAGGGAAGTGAAGGAAAGTCCCCCTGGTACAGCAGGACGCTACGGGGAGACGTGCGTGACTCCGGTGAAGCGCACGTGAAGGGTCACTCTAGGCTGTGACCTGCCTCACTAGAGTGCCAACAAAAACCCGCAGCCGCCAAGGGGTGTGGCCTCAACTGTGGCGAATGTGACCTCTTTTCCTGGCGCGGTCCCTGAGCGAGATGCGCGGCATGGCGGGTCGGTGGTCTTGGCTGCCGCCGCTGCTTAGGTTGATCAGCTGGTTGAACATTTTGGACACGCTGATCTTCCGCAAGCGAGGAGAAGTCTGTCCCTTGTGCTGCGACACCTGGCGGAGCAGACCGTCGATGGACTCATTCACCTGTAGACAGACAGACAGTAAAGAGGTGAGTCAGTGAGGAGATACGTGGCCTGCATCTCTCCCAACATGATCGACGATGAGGTAGAAATGCCACTATAAATCGCTGCAAATGTTGAGCACAGCATATTCATAGTTATTCATAGTTAGATACACACACACACACACACACACACACCGTAGTGTAGTGGTTAGCACGCTCGGCTCACAACCGAGAGGGCCCGGGTTCGAGTCCCGGACGCGGCGAGGCAAATGGGCAAGCCTCTTAATGTGTATCTAGCCTTTGTTCACCTAGCAGCAAGTAGGTACGGGATGTAAGTCGAGGGGTTGTGGCCTCGCTGTCCTGGTGTGTAGTGTGTGATGTGGTTTCAGTCCTACCCGAAGATCAGTCTATGAGCTCTGAGCTCGCTCCATAGAGAATGCTGGGTGACCAGCAGGCGACCGCGACAGTGAATAACACACACACACACACACACACTTACTCACCTGGGACACCATTTCGGCAGCGGACACCTCTACGAAACGACACCCATACTGCTCTGCCAGCTTCCTTCCCTCAGCCTCTGGAACCTGTCAGAGTAGAGGAGGTTGTAAGACACTTAACAGGATATGAAGATATTAGAGTGTACAGAAATAGTTTTCTAGCCAGAGCAATAAGTCAGAGGAATGCATTACGGCGCGTGCGCGCGTGTTTGTAAACGATATATAAAAGAACTTGGTGAATATGATAATTTTATATTTAAGAACGAAACATTACTAAATCGATTCCGGCCTGTCAAATACGAACAAGTAAAAAAGGTGCACACACACACACACACACACACACACACACACACACACACACACACACACACATCCTCAAAACCAACAAGTCTCATCTTTGGCACGAGTCCCGCTCTTGGCAGTGAAATATCCCTTCTCTCCCTCCCCCTTCTGTTCCTCCTCCTCTGTCTCTCTGCCTTCCTCTCCTCCCTCCCTCTTCCCACTACTGGCAGGTTCCTATCGCATGTTTTCCTGGGGAGCGAGGCACCGTGACGCGGATATTTCTAGGAGTGGACACAAAACACACCAGAAAGGAGGCAAGAATAACTGATTCTCCTGGCAATTTAGAGACTTGATGGAGATTAATGCTCTTGAAGAGGCGGTGGGTTATTATTATAATTGTTATAATAATAATAATGATAACAATAATAATAATAATAATAATAATAATAATAATAATAATAATAATAATAATAATAATAATAATAATAATTATTATTATTATTATTATTATTATTATTATTATTATTATTATTATTATTATTATTATTAGTAGTAGTAGTAGTAGCAGTAGTAGTAGTAGTAGCAGTAGCATTAGTAGTATTAGTAGAAGTAGTAGTAGTAGTACTATGATAGTAGTAGTAGTAGTAATAGTGGTAGTAGCAGTAGTAGTAGCAGTAGTAGTAGTAGTAGTAGTAGTTGTAGTACTGTAGTAGTAGTAGTAGTAGTAGTAGTAGTTGTAGTACTGTGGTAGTAGTAGTAGTAGTAGTAGCAGTAGTAGTAGTAGTAGTAGCAGCAGCTGCAGCAGCAGCAGCAGCAGCAGCAGCAGCAGCAGTAGCAGAAGCAGCAGCAGTAGTAGTAGTAGTAGTAGTAGTAGTAGTAGTAGTAGTAGTAGTAGTAGTAGTAGTAGTTGTTGTTGTTGTTGTTGTTGTTGTTGTTGTTGTTGTTGTTGTTGATGTTGTTGTTAGATGACCTCCATGAAGTTAAAATTAATTGTTTTTGTTCTTTTCTCCTCCAAGTTGGCTCTATTTTGTTTTCTCGACTCGCACGTCCCATCTTTTCTCTCATCTTCCCTTTCCCTTACGCCTTTTTCTTTTCTCTCATATTTCGAAATAAACCTTCCCCCCTCTCAGCACGCTCTCCCCACTCACCAATCAACCACGGTCACGACACATCTTGGCTCAGCAGGTGACGTTACTCCTTCACCATCGACTGCATAAGAAAGCACAACAAGGACAGCACTCTTGCAAACACCCGAGGTATAATACCAAGGTTAATTTCGTGTGTTCCCTGTGAAGAATCTACGTGTCACGCATGAGTCACCTTTCACCGGGCCGTGTCAAGCGTGCTGAGGGAGACAGGGCGCTGCATAAACTCCGATAGAATGTGGAAGACGTATTTATAAGCAGTGGCGTGCAGGGCTTGGAGATCAGGACCAAGCACAGCGTCGTTCGGTCGCCTGCCTGCCCGCCACCACTATTAGTTGTGTGCTCTTCTTTTTCCAATTACTAGCGACTTTTAGAATTTGGCGGTCTTAATGCAATACTGATAAAAATAAAAATAGATACTCTAGTTAAATTTCTTAACATCACCACTACCACAACCATCACCACCAACAACAACAACAATCGGAGGAGCAGAAACAGCAATAACAAAAATATTATCATCAATTATTTAATTATAATACCTATCAGCTGATGCTATGAAAAACAAATAACAAGAAAAACAGGGAGATGAAGTTGAGTTGAATATGAATTTATTATTTTTTTGTAAGAGAAGAAAGATGGAGAAAGCCAACATAAAAATGGCCCACTTAGTTACCAGTCCCCTCGCAAGTCGGAAAAAGTTAGCCAAAAGAAAGGGAAAAATCTCTTGCAACCTCCCTCTTAAATAAAGTCAGGTCATAGGAAGTTGAACATAAAAAAGCAGGTAGGAAGTTCCAGAGTTTACCAGAGAAAGATATGTAGATGTATAAGGAACTAACTGATAATTTAACTAACTAAAGACCCTACCAACTAATAAAATATCTTATTAAAAGTAAAAAGAGTCGCAAAAATAACGAGTCCCTCTCAACACCAGCGCGAGCGGACTCATCTTCGCTGCCGTTCCTGTGCAGAAAGGATGCGAGCGACAAAAATAAACAGATGAAAATAAACAAAGAACGTACTCAAGGAGGAGGAAGGTGGGATTGAAGCAAATACCTGACTTCTTTCATTGAATATAGAGAAATGAAGAAAGAAATACACACACACACACACACACACACACACACACACACACACACACACACACACACACA